>JANPWX010000088.1:1438168-1543428 GCA_024734555.1 Trochalopteron elliotii
GCCCAGCACAGCCTTATCTCCAGGAGCTTTCTATATTAGGATAACGAGCCTTAGAAGGGAGAAATGTGTTTGTGGTTGCTCTGAAGGCCTGCATATGTTCTGATCTGATATCAGCAGGGTCTTGTAGGTTTGCCCCTCTCTGATTTTAAGTATAAATAAGCTTGCAGAGTCTTCTCTTGGCCGTAAAACATCTTGCCCTTATACTTTGCCATATCTCGGTCTGTTTTGATCTGGAGCTGCTGGGGCAGCAACTCTGCCTTGCCATCCGTTTCACTGAGGCCCCAAAAAACACACTGAAGCAGCTATAACATGCTCCCTGAGTGCACCCACCCACACCAGAACCTCAGCCATGGCCCCCCACCTTCCCCACAGAAAGATTTCTCACCAAGGCAGATCCAGCTCCATTGAGGCAGGACCCTGGAATATGGGGGAAAAGGCCTTCAAAGTGCCATCCCCAAAGGTTTGGTTGTGGTCCATGTCTCCTCAGCACAAAAACTGACTAAATTCTGCCCTGTGTTCAGGCCTGCTCCACAGCACTCCCAGCACCAGCACACCTCACCTCACCAGCTGAGAAGCATCTTCATGATTACAGAGAGAATTAGAGACAAGTGTGTTTAGGTCTAATGAACTGGAGGGCAAACACGCCTGGATGTGCCCACCCAGACTTCCAGCTCCACAAACGAGCCCTTGTCCCCCTCCCACTCCTAGAGCTGTGCAGCAGCATACCTGAGATAAAGAAACTAAAGCTCAACCAGTGCATTTCCTGCAGCTGAAATTCCTCACAAGCTCTGTGAAAATGAGGAATTGAGTGGTACATCAGCTAAATACCCAGCCCCATCGAGGTGGAGTCCTACAGTGTCATTGTGCTTTGGAGTAACTCCAAGAGCAATCTTGCTCTTCAGCTCAAGTCCTGCCAGAGACAGAAACCACCATTTACGCTGAAAAGATCCATTTTAGTAAACCTGACTGTGCATATTTGGTAATCTCCTCTGTAAAATTTCACTTCTCCCCCCAGAACTTTGCATAGTTGACAACACAGATTCATTTCTTTCTTCTTTACCACATGCACTCCTTTTGTCTTTTTTTTTTTTTGGCAGGTGTTTAGCCAGTAAGTATTCAATTAGTGGCACCTGCTGCTAATGTTTCAGATCCAGGTGTTCCTTGCTAGGACCCAAACACAGCTGATAGATATCAAGTTTTCAGGTGTTGTTGGGTTTTCTTAGTAAACGGGTGGAAAAGTATCCAAATAAGGACATGTTTTACAACAAGGTGAGAATCTTTTTTCTAGGGTAGACAGGAAAGAAGAAAAACTTTTCTTCCCTCAGAATTTTTTCTTACAAATCCTGTACAATCACATTTATACACTGCCATAATGTAGTGTCTTTTTTTCCAACTTGGTTACACTGCAACCAGCATTGCTGGTGACTGTGGACAGAAGACTTCAGCTGGAGGACCTAGATGAGAAAGGCTCCCTGGGGTCTGTGACCACAGCTTGCAATCCTCAACAAAATGGCCTAAATTCTGGTCTAGTTAGAGACACAAGCCTGCAGAAACATTTGCATTACACTGTGCACAGTGATACTTAACGTTTTACTACTGCCTCCAGCAGCCCTGTGTCACCATTGCAGAGCATTTTTGAGAATTCCCACTTTAGACCACTGTCCCCTGGACATGATAAGTATGTGAGACGTGAAATATTAATAGTAGTGAGCTTTTCTTTATGGATTTTGCACATTTCAGTGAATAAACCTCTTGATAAAAGTCTGTGCTGAAGTATGAAATATATACGTGGTACAGCATCGAATGTGTGCAAGGCGACGGCTGAAAATGAGTTAAGATGTGTTAGTGATGTTGAGGTTTTGCCTTCCTAATGGGTAGAGATTATCTGAAAGCTTTTCTTTTCCTGAGCTGTGCTTCCTGTTGGCATCTGTGTGAATATGATGTGTGGCCATTCTTTAAAATAATACTGTTTTCCAATGACATATTTGCCTTTTGGTGGTTTGTCTTTTAACATCTATCAACTGGCTCTGCTGTGCAGCCTGTCTCCTGTTCTGTGAAGGATGGATTCTCACCTGAGAAGATAAGTTACAAGAAGGTGATTTGTTTCTGAAGAGAGGAAAGGCAGCTTATTCTGAAATGTCTATTTCTTTTTTATTCACCTTTGCTGAAATCTGGCAGCTCTTCAAAGCTGTTGCTCTGTTTCACAGTGAGTCTCAATTTCATTCATCAAATCTCACCTTGCTTTCCATCATGGTGGCAGGGAAATTGGAATTTATCAGGAAGTACAATGCAGACCCAGGATTTTCTCCACTTCCAGTATGTCTCCACTGCTAGTGAACAATAGCAGTTGCTGCCAGGTCTGTTATGTCTGCAAATACAGGCTGTAGCAATCAGTTCACGTGGCTGTGCAGCTTTGAAACTGCAAGACAAATTCCTACAATTTGTAATGAAATTACTGGGGAAAGAGGAAAAAGGGAGCCTAATACAATAACCTTTTTTTTAAATTTTTTTTTTCTTTGATGCTACAAAGTTCCAGATTTCAAAATCCAGCATTTGACCTGTGGCTTTTATAATGAAGAGGTAAAAATGCCATAACACCTTGAAACAGCCTGGAGGACAACTATGATATCACTGGACAGATTCCAAGGCACTGCCACCATTGGTGCACATTTAATTCCATGCAGCAGGGATAGTCACAGACTAGGGCAATTCAGTAGGCCATGAGCTGATGCAGAAGATCTCAGTTCTCTTCCCAGCAATAGAAATGTCCTTTTACTTTCCGCAGTGCCTTGGTTTTCCCACCATGGAAATGGTATGATCATGCTGACCCTCACTTGTAAGTTTCTGCAAGACCTTCAAGTAAAAGCACTAAAAGTTAGTCACTGCTATTGTGTGGGGTTAAATATTAGGTTAATACTAATAGTAATCATCTCAGTCTTGCCTCAAAGATAGTGGCAAAGTTCCTACTTGTTTTGGTGGTACAGGCTTACATGTTTAAGCAATGAAGAGACAGGGATGCCAACTCTTCTGGTCAGAAGATTTGGAGCAAAGTGGGATTTTTTAATTATATAAGTCTTGTTAGGAAGACAATGAGGTGAGGGTGTTCTCCCACAAGAAAAGGAAGTGGCTGCGTCATAGATGGTCCACTTCAAGAGCTTATAATTTCATCACTGCAGAGATGACGTCAAGCAAAATGGAGGATAAAATAAAGTTACGCATATTGCCTTAAGAAGTGCATATTTTAGCAGTGAATCTGGATAATGTTTTGCAATTAAAATAAAATAAAGGCAAGCGTGACGTTCTGTTTAAGCAGATTGTCTGTATGAAGGCTTTATTGTAGCTGCAGATTTAGGGCATATGAAAAGGTTTTCTGTGCTCAGTTGCAGGATGAAAAACATTGCATCATCGGGCATTCTTGTTCTCTAACACTTCTTTGCCTTTGATAGTGAATGCTTGCAATTTTATTTTCTGCTGTAAAGTCACGTTTGCTCAGGTCATTATCATTCCAGTTTTAAATATCCTCTTAAGACTAGGCAGAAGTACAGAGAGCAATAGTGAAGGTTTGTGCCTGCTCCATGGCATGTGCTCTGCACAAGTGATCAGCTGCTGCACCTGCTTTGCGCTGGCAGCAAAGCCATTTGCGAGTTGCCTTCAATCTCACCCCTTGTTCCCAGGCACCAGAGGGGCTCCGATGGGCACAGGTCCCCATTCAAAGATCACCATGGAACTTTTATTTGGGAGCTTCTTTGCTTGTGTGCAAAAAATCTACTGACTGGGAGGGGCCTTAGGAGAACAGCATCCTTTGACTGTTCCCAGGCCCTTGTCCGCTCCAGTGCTCCCTCTGTGGCGTTCCAGAAAGCACATTCCAGATTGCAGGGACTAATTATTAGCAGCACACATTCAGCTGCTTCAAGGTACTCTTTATCCTCAGAACATCTGTAAACTTAAAGTCATAGAGTCCTAATCAAAATCATCTCCCTGTATCCAGCCTCCACATTCCTCACCAAGGGGAGGAATATCCACTGTCTCCATTTTACAGAAGGAAAGAAGAGGCAGAGACCAGAGGAAGGCTATTTTTACTGAGAGGTACACAGGGGTACAAAGACCTGTGGAGGTCACACTCAGATTTTCAAAAATGCATAAGCAGGCCAGACACTCTTTGGGTTAAAATCCCAAAACTTGAAGTGAGATCTTCAGTACTCATTTTTTAAAAACCTGATACCAAACCTATTACCCAATAGTTTCCTGACAAATTCCTGCAGTGCCTCATCCACAGTTCTTACTGCAACCCATAAATCCTAGCAGGAATATAATAATCCCATTCAACTACAGAGAAAAGCTCTGATGTGGTAGGAGGCTATTTACACTGAAGAGAGAGGGGTTTTTACAGCCTCGGTCAGGATAATAAAGGTACCAGTCAGGGTATCCACATACAGATTTTTTCTAACCTGGATCAGTCTCCATAGGAGAGGGACACACTGAATTCCCTCATTTGCTGTGCAATCACCTCCTCCCTTTGCTGTTTTCCAGGCCCCACTGCAGGATGGGCATTGCACAGCCAATCTGCTCAGCACTATGGGAAAGCTTGGGCCAACCTTTATATTCCTTAATACCTTTAACTGCCTTCCCTCACCACACCTTGGCTTTCTGCTTTTTTCTGATATTTGCAGTGACCTATCTACCCTCACTTTATGTGCTTGTTAAAGTAAGCACATCCATCAGCCTGTTCAGGATTAGCCTGGAAAAGCAGTGCCATAAAACATCCGTGATGTGCAGCATTGTCCAATTACTAATTCCATTATTCCCATCAATTCTGCTTTCCCGACCTGGAGTTAGGCAGCCTTGGAGTTGTGTTACTGTAGGAGATTTGCCCTTCCTTACATTTTCTGTTTCCTCTCCAGTATTCAGGTGTAGAGGCTCAGTAAACATTCACATCCACTCAAGGTGGGTGTACTAAACATTGCATACATTCCTTTAGTCAGCCATGGAATAAACTCCTTTCCAATAAATCATAATACTAAACAAACAAACAAGCTGGGGAAGCATGGAATAAACTTCATTTATTTTGTACCTTTGACTGTCTCCCTTGCTTTCTGCTTCCCTTTGTACATCCCAAACCTCTGCATAAGCCCTGGCAGCCAAGGGGTTTCAAAAAAGGAGCTGCCCCAAAATTCCTCCTGCCCCTCTTTGCCAGAAAAGGCAGCCAGCACTTGAATCAGGGAAGAAGTAAGATCACCACAAGCCCCAAATTAATACCTTAAATAATTTTAAACAAACTGTAAGTCCTGGTTCAGATGCTCACACAACCTAGGAAGAATCCTGAGGACCTGAAACTCAAGTTTGCAAATAAATCCTTGGAAAATCAGGGCTGCTCTCTCCATACCAGTGGAAAATTGAAAATCCAAGCTGTGCAATCGAATGTGACATTCATTTCTGCAGCTGGTGGGAAAATAGTTTCCTTACAAAATAAACTTAATAAAAAGTAGACTGTTTTGTATATCTTTTTTCCCCCTAAGCAACTTCTAAAGTGTCAGACATTAATTTTGAGGAACTGTGATAGATTAAAAAAATACACCACTGAAATAATATGTCAATATTATTATTTCCTTTCTTCCCTTCATTCGTTTACAATATTGGACTCATTCTGATAAAACAAGCTCAATTTTCCAGCTCTGAAACTATAAAAAAGCTTTTCTGTGAACTCTCCAAAGGAATATCTACTTATATGATAAAATAAAGATTTACTCCTCTTAAGATGAAGTGAAATCACTGCTACCCCAACTGAATGCCATTTGCTCTGTGGCTTTCCCAAAACCCCATGTGGAAAGGAGGCTCCTGAACAGCCACACAAACATCATTTAAATTTTTAAGCTTTTAAACTTTTAACATTTTTAGGCAGAGCAGCAGATTAGCAGAAGGACTACCACCATTGTATTCAGAGAAATAGTATTTTCCAATGCTCTTCAAGAGGGGAACAACTGCTCCTGGCAACCTTTTCATTAGTCCTGCTACTGATAAAAGCATTTCTAATACAACTACTTTGATATAAACAATTTTATAGAACCAGAAAAAGACACCTAATTCTCCTGAATGAGGAGTCTTTAGAGCTTTTCTCTTATTGTAATATTTCCCATCCTAAAAGTGGAAGAAGCCACAGCAACAAATCCCATCTTAAGGGGGAAAAGAAAACCCCAAGTTAACTGTGGGGAAGTGTTCAAGGCCAGGCTGGGTGGGGCTTGGATCAGCCTGGTTTAGTGTCCCTGTCCACGGCAGGGTTTGGAGCTGGATGATCTTTAAGTCTCTTCCAAGCCAACTCTGTGACCTCTGAAGGGAATCTCTGTCTCGCCCTTGCTAAGCCAGTGGTGTAGAGTGGGCAATTGGAACTTGGCACCTGCAGCTTGGACGATTTCAGCCACCCTGCTGTGCTGAAGGAAGGCCAGGATTTCTGCCCAGAAATGGGGATTCAGGGGGCAGAGTGCCTCTAGTTTCTTCCCAGGTTACTGAAACTGCAACTTTTCCTTCACTTGTGTGGAAAACACTATTTATACCCACCTTAGGGAATTAAACAGAAATACAGGTGCAGTTATACCAAAGAGATCTGTCATATCACTGCCCAGTCTCAGAGCCCTGACAGAAGTGTTCCTTATTCCCTGCTTCCTTCTCTTCCCACAGTTCCCTGTTCCTTGTGAGCCCACTGCATTTTCAGAGAAGCAAAACCCTCTTCTTCCAAAGCCCAGGGCCAAATTCCATAGGAACAAGCTCGACCCACAGCTCTGTTTGTATCTCTTCCTCTGAGGCTACATCTCTACTAGTAAATCCAGTGTGCCTGGGAACATTCTTGGGCATGGAGGCCAGCTGGCATGGAAAAGCCTGCTTCACTGCTGGCTTCCTCAGTGGGATGGCTGCATGCAAACTGCTGCTTGGGGATGGTCCCAGGGATGTCAGAACAAACCACGGTGAGAAGCCACCTGGGACAGAGCTCCAGTGTCCCCTGGCCCAGCCCAAGGGCACACTGGGGGTGTCCTGACAGAACCACGGTCACTGGCTTTGGATGTGTTCCCTGACACTGCAGTGTGGAGCAGTGCAGCTGTTCCCAAGGCCATGCCCACCTCTGCCTGCCCAGAGGCTGCAGGACCTGGGTTAAGGTTGTCACCACTTCAGTCAGCTGGTGGGGATTTCACCAGCGCTGAACACACTTTTATCTGCACAGGAGCTGTTGATAAGGGAGCATTTAAAGGTGCCCAGAGGGGAAACCACTTGAAAGCAGAGCTGCAGTGATCCAGAGAGCAGCTCTAGGGCAGGCTGGGGTGGGATCCCAGGGAGCCAGAGCTGTGAGGAGGTGAGAGGGCTCCTGAACACCCAGTGCTCATTCCCACAGAAGGTCTGAGGGGTGAGGTGAGAGGACTCCCAAAGCCCCAGTGCTCAGCCATTCCCACAGAGGGGCTGAGGGGTGTTTGCCACAAACTGTGCACAGGTCTGCCAGGATTGGTGGAGCTCTGCACTGGCACGCCTGTGGCAAGAACCACAACAGAGTTCTGCATTGTGTTTGATCCACAGGCTGGTCCAAACTGGCACCCAGTTTGTGGCTGGCATTCTTTTCATTGGGGTGTCACTCTATGCCCATAAACCCTGCCTTGGTTGCAGGGAGCAGAAAAAGGGATCACCTTTTCCTCCCACATCCTCACAGAGGGCCTCCTCCACTTCTCACACCCAGCCATTCCCTACCTCAGATCTCTCCAAGTTAGGATGAAACTTCTCCAGACATTTAAACAAACTGACTATTTTCTCTGGGTTAGGGAGCAAGTGTACATGCTGCTCTGCTGGGAGGTGAAGGGACTGCTTCCCAGCAGTTCCAGGGGGAGGGAGAGGACTAGGGATGTTTGGCAGAAAGTGCTGCTGCCAGGTGAGGATGTGTGACCAATACCTCTTTGGGCAGGTTTGAATCTCAGTTTCGTTTTCTTTTTACAAAAAGCTCAGTGATGGATGTGAAGATGTTTTTATTCAGTTCACTAGATGGACATATGTCCCAAAAGCAATCTGTCCTAGAGACAATTTTTCAGTCAAACCTCAATCAAGTTTTATTCCTTCACTATCGAGCCATAAATTGGGCAGGAGGTATCAGTGTTTCCACACAACCACAGCAAAGCCACTTCTCCCATCCGTGCTGCAGTTTGATAACCCCTTGTTTGGATTCAGGCTTGGCATTTCCCACGGCTGATTTATTCCAGAGATGAAGGACCCTTTCCTCGTTGCTGCATCTGCCCTCTGTTCAGCACAAAAACTTTCTGAAGCCAGCCTGGCTGCCATGAATAGAGTCCCAAACAACATAGCTGATCAAAGCATAGTCTGCCACCATCCCTCTGAGCACATACCTCCTTCCCAGCCATGCTCCATCTCTTCTGCCAAAACTGCTGGCATAAACAGGTTCAAAGAGCTGGTTTGTCTGAAAAGCAAAACCTTGGAGCATGTGCACAGCACTTTGCTCGGTGGGCTCCTGATCAAGGTTGGAACTTCTACATTACAAATATATTCTTTCCTTTATATTTAAATGCAATGTAAATTCATTTAACAAGTAAATCTCAGTTAAGGTCTTTACCTTGTAAACCAGGATTTAAAAATCTATAGGAGCCATGTTCCCTTTCCTGCCATAGCTGAAGGTACAGTAGCTAATGTTTCAGCAAACATTTTGTTCAAAATCAAATGAGGTTCACATTAGGCCCACAAAAGGAAATCGTGATTGATGATCTGGCCTGCACAACTACAATTCTTTTAGTAACAAAAATATTTTGTAAGTTCATTTATTATTGAGATCAAGCAACGAGTTTGGAGCTACATAAAATGGTTCCAATTAGATTCAAGTAATTGCCATTTTGAGTTAACATAAATTTTTCTGGATAAAAAAGGGGCAATAAAAGCTCTAGTAAACTCATATCTGATATTTAGGCCTTCAAAGCTTTTTTGCCTTTTTTCCATCCTCTTTTTCTTTTTAGTGTGAGAGAGAGCAGGGACACACAGGACCAGGGGGAGGAGCAACAAGGACATATGAAAAAAGAGGAGTGATTTTCCCAAGGTGATTTCCTGGGTGACCTGGTCTCCCTGGGAATGCTGCCCATGTCATCTCCACCAACTGGATCAGCAACAGCACGAGAATCCAGAGCTTCCACTGCACCAAAAGTGGCAAAGGGAGGAAAAGCCAACAAAGCACAAATTAGAGAATCTTACCACAGAGATTCTCAGAAAGGCCATGAGTGATCAAAGGAGTTATTAGTGAGGAAGAGAAGATGGATTATTTCTGATTTTATTGCCCAAATGTCATCATATTTAATCTCCCATACCCACCCAGAGGTCTACAAAAGTTTTCTACAGCCTCTACCAGTGGTTTAATCTCTAGAGTGCAATTTGCACCTAATTACAATCAGATCATAATTACAGATTCACATTTTTGTATAGCTTCTTTGGGTCTAAATATGCACTAGTGTGACATAGAACAGCTTTTGCTTTAGCTCAGCTTTGGTTTGCAGTTTTTTAGTGTTCCCGTTTGAAGTCTTGGAGAGGAATAGGAAGTCTAAATCCAGTGAACTTGTAAAGCTCAGCTGAAACTGTGAGTACTCAACCCAGCTGAAGACCTACTCCTTCCTAAAAACTGTTGTTACAGTATCTTGGTAATTCTGGGACTCATCCCAGATTGAACATGACAAAACACCAGGATCTTTTCCTCAGACACAGTCTCTCATGATCCCCATGTGGGCTCTAGCTTTAGACTTTCTCCTGACTTCATAAATATTTTTCCTTAACAATGGTTCAAGAACAAAAGGTTTAGCAGGCAGGAAATGTCAATATTTGGTTTTGATGAGAAACAAGTGTCTCCTTTCTCTTACTTATAAAAGATTGTCTTTTATAAGCAGTTCTGCCAAGAAAGCAAAGGAGCACTGGAGTGCCAAGGCAGGTAAGCACAGCCACCCAAAGCACTGCTCTGGATAATTCTACTTCTTTAAAGAAGTAGAGAAACTAATTTTTCACTAGAGAAACCCATTTAGCAAATATTTCCCTGCACTTGGGAATGACAAATTCAGGCTGCTCTGTAGTAAACCCTGGACTACCTTCAATAGCACACAGAGACCTCCTCTGAAACAGGCTGAACAGGACCAATGCACGTATTCTGACCATGTCTGATGACCCCTCTTCTTTTCTTGAGATTCAAACAAACAAACAAGGGCAAGCCATGCCTTTTGCCTTTGTCTGTGTAGAAGTTAGTACCCTAAATAGTGGATGGAGAATAGAGAACTCATTGCCCTTGATTAGTGGGAACTGAGGCACGGGGAGGTTTAAGTCACACTTTCCCGTGATTAATGTCTTTTTGTTGTCCCTTTTATCCAGAAAAAAAGGAGGCTCTAAACGCAGTTGGCTGTCTGCTCCACCACAGTTCAAGTCAACTGACTGTGCTGGGGAGTCTGAATGTTTTCTTTCCTCATAAATTACCTTCATTAGCTATGTAAATAGAGCCCTAATGAGATACTAATTAGCTGTTAAGATTTCGATCTCCAATAACACAAACAGTTGTGCTGTAACCATCTGTTTGTGTTTGCCAAGTGCAAGCACGTGCCACCAACCTGCCAACCCCACAATCCTGCTTCTGCTGCCCCGTGCAATGCACACATCTAAGATAGGTGCTGGGAGTGAGTGGGCTTGGATCAATACCTCCAGCTTGCTCCTCAAGGTTGTGTGGCTGCTCCTAAAGTATTTGTGAGGCTGCACCCTCACATCAGCTCATTTGTCCTTCTCAGACTACAGGAAGTTTTCCTCACTGTCATTTTATCAGGAGAATGGAAGGAGTACATAGGGAGTTTGTGGACTGCCTAAAGGAGGATTTCACAGAATCACAGCATAATTTGGGTTGGAAGGGAGCTATGAAGGTTGTCTAGTCCAGCCCCGCTGCAATAAGCAGGGACATCTTCAATTGGATAAGGTTGCTCAGAGCCTCATCAGCCTCACCTTGAATGTGTCCAGGGATGGAGCATCTACCACCCCTCTGGGAAACCTATGCTAGTGTTTCACCCCTTCATCATAAAAAAATTCTTCCTTATATCTAATCTAAATCTACTGTCTTTTAGTTTAAAACCATTACCTTATCACAATAGGTGCTACTAAAAAAATCTGTCCCCATCTCTCTTATAAGGCCTTTAAGTATTGAAAGGCTGCAACAGGCTGAACAACCCCAACTCTGCCCAGCCCTCTGACTGCCTTTGTAGCCCTAAATTTTTTCACTGGTACCAACACAAGCAAAATTAGAGAGGCCAGCAGGAGCTGTCATGGATGTCTATCTCACTAAAATGAAGTATCAATAACCTAGCTCACACTCGATGAAAGAGCCAGTCTGAATTATTTACTGTATGTCATACTTCAGGTTTTAATTTCAATATATGGTGAGATGTACAATAAATTATTCAGCAGCATGACAAATTAAAACCCAGTTTCAAACCCCTTTGTATTTTCTACTCTTGGGTTAACAATCCAGTTTGCAACGATGGCTTGCTAATCTATTTTTGGAAAGGGTTTTTCAACCAGAGAGGCACAGAGGCACACAAGCTTTCCATTGCAGCAAATCTTATCCAGCTTGAATCATTTAACAGCCCATCCTCCTTGAGATACACTAATGAAATACAGCTTGGGCAAGAGGGTCAAATGTACCTGGAGCAGCTTGACCCAGGAGCCAGTGGTTGGTTTGTTCCAGCTTTTCCCAGGGGACTTGCCAGGGTGTGAGGGCTCTTGTCCTCTCACTTACATTATTATTCTGTGTGCCAAATAGATTCTTAGAAATATTTTATTTTACTTTCTAACTTTTTCTCTCCTGTCTGTGCATGATCAGTTTTGTAGGAAGGTCTGGGAAACAGAGCTGGTGTTTTAACCTGTCCAGGCACTTGGTTTTTTGTGTTGGGATGACAGAGAAGAAGGTTTCTTCTGCTCTGAACAGTCATGGGTTCAGTACAGGGATTGTTGCTTGGTCTTGCAACTCATTTTTAGAGCAGCCTTGCAAAGTGTTTCATGTCCACTTATCAAGATATTTTCCATCCACTTTCTGGCAAACAAAGTAAGGAAACACTTGTCAGTATTCCTCCTTGGGACCTCCTTGGGGACATCTCTTTAGACATAAGTCCAGGTGACAGTGATTCAAGTTTTGTTCCTCAATGGGTAACACCTCTGCAAATTTACAACCTCCTGAGCAACAGAATATGCAATATTCAGTCTTGCAAGAGCGATAAGTCTAAGATCCAATATTTCCTGACTCATCAGAGCTCACAAAGGAAATCTTTGTACTGTCTGAGGGAAGACATTCCAAGTTTCTGTCCATAAAAGAGCCTAAATTCTTTAAAAATCATGACATGTTTATGTAGTGTGAAACAATTTTAGGTCAGTTTAGGACATTCTGTCCCTCTAAAATCTGTACTGCTGACCTTGTGTCCAGATAATAGGCAGTCTATATGTTGTAACAAGAACGCTTGACTAAACTACATTCAATACATCTTCAAAGCCCTTGACCCATACCCAGGGCTTTATACAATGGTTTGCAAACAAAACCTTGTTTGCTGTTTTGTTTATAACTGGCTCAGGGCTCGTCTGTTCTGAAATCATGGGCCTACCCCAGAGGTTTGATGATGAAAACTGCTCCCAGTCAAAAGGCTCTCCAGGGAAACAAAGTTCCATCAGACACAATGGTTCGAGGAGCCTCAAAAAAGTTTCATTTTAAATATTTTGCATCTGATTGACTTATGCCCTACCAAAGGCAAAGCAAAGATTTGGAAAGAGCTCTGCCTGTGTTGCTGTAATAACTGGAAGCAGCAGATGATGTGTGTGACCCCAAAGTGGGCATCCTGTGCCCCAGCAGGGAAATAATGGAAGATCCCTGCAGTTCCACAGTGTGCTGGGATCAGCAGCAAGTTCCCATCACCCAACCCTTAGTGCAGCCACAAAATCCCCAGATGCAGTGCTGGTGAAAGGCTGTCCTACTGCTGTGTAGGGATGGAGCAAGAGCCAAGGGCAGTCAGGGCACCAGGAGTGCCTTAAGCTTTCCTTCAGAGGCAGAAAGGCTCTGAAGTGCAGCCTCGGTGGGATTGCTACAGGAGGGAAACTGAGCAGCTGCCAAATCCAAGAGCTGCTGTTTTACCTGAAGTTAAAAAGGAAAGAAAGTTTCTTTAGGTTTCTGGAGAATCAGAAACCCTGGATTTCTGCCAGCCTTAAGAGAAACCCCTACATAGACCCTTATGTCCAGATAAGGTATCTGTATGGATAGCTTATCTCTGAGAACTCTCCAGCTGAAAAAGCTGGGCTGAAAGGTGTCATATCCACTTCAATATTGGTCCCTGAGGTGAGATGAACAGAAATCTGTTTGTTTCTTCCTTAGCAAAAGTAAGGCTGCAGTAAAGGGGAGTGTGAGATGGTTAGACTTCTCCCACTTCAGAAACATCCCATCAAGCTGGGATCCAGTTACATACTGAGTCCACAACATGTTGCTTTAAGAACAATGGGCAAATCATTCTGTGCAATGGGCCTCAGTTTCTGCACCTGAAACACTCAGTTAAATAGCTACCAGGCATTGCATAACCCAGTTTATACATTTTAGGATGTGCTGACATGCCATACTGCCTGAGCACTTGGTCAGAAAAAATAACAAACATTATTGATATTACAATAATACTTGCAAATTGTAGACGTCTACAATTACATTAAATTAAAACCTGGTGCAGTTCACAATACTCAGATGGGGCAGCATGAAACAGGAACTCTATTACAATCAAACTGTTACAGCTTAAATATTTGGACGTTTTGGATGTAAAAATAAAAAGCTCGAATTTATATAGGTACCTCAGATAGTTCAGCACAAACAAACCTTACTTTTCACGAGAAAATAGTTGCAATAGCAGATTTTGCCAGTCCACCCTGTGGTACTATGACACAATTTGTCAGGCTGAACTCCCTGTGATATACTGGAGCACAGTTCAAACTTGGAACCTGGTTCTTTGCTGTCCAGCAAACATTTTTTAGAACATGTACCTTTTTTAAACCAAAACTGGGATTGCCCCATGAACCAGTGGTGTTGGCTGGAGCACTGTACATGCAAGAATAAAGGCAGGAGCATCTGCCTGAAATTACTGCTCAGAGCTTAATTAATACCAGGGTTTTCACTCTCGTATTGATACTTTCCTCTTGAATTGAATGGAACTTGATCTTGTCACAACAATATCAGGGCAAGTCTGTGAAAACAATGTTGTGACATCAAAGCCAAAACAAAGGAATGTCATCACATGTGTCAGAGGAGGACATGATGGGGTCCTCTTAACAGTAGCAAAAGAATGTCACTGTGAATCCTGGGACACCTGGGCTACCAATGCTCTCTCTGAAAGGGAAGTGCAATGGGAGAACCTGGAAGGTGGCAATTTCTTTAGAAACCAGGAGATGTGGATGCAGTCCCTAGCTGGAATAAAGAGGCTCTACTGACTCTAATGGGGTTGGACAGATTCACATCTGTAGGAGATCTGGTCCACTGCAACCAAACTGTGGAAAGGATGTAGAAATTAAAATACCATCTCACTGCAGGGCACATAAATTCATCACCGGCATGCTCGGGCATTGCTCCTCATCCCTCACCGTGTAAATAAGGCCACAGCATTTCCATCTGTGGGTAAGAGCTCTCAGCTCCTTGTGCCCCTCCAACGTGACAACCTCCACTTAGGGCTGGTTACTTTTCCGCCTGATGCTTCGCTGGAAGAGCCTCACTGTGAAATCCCTGTTCCCGGCAGCTGCCACCTCACGGGGGGAGTTCCCTGTGCCCCCTCCCCTCCAAGACTTAACAGTACAGCCTTAGAAAGGGGATTTTCCAGTATAAACAGAGCTAAGCCAAACTCTTCTCCTGGCCTCTCCGTGCCCCAGCCCATATTTGCCCCACAAATAATTACCTGTGGATTTCACCTAGAAGACAGAGGATTTCACTTATAGGCCCAAATAGGCAGGCTCTGACGTAATGGCAGTCTGAGGAATATAGGTCAGGGAGGTGGCCTGGCCACTGGAAATGAATTTTGGAAGCAGAATAAGCAACCCTGTTAGAGGAGAAGATAGTAATCAGCAGTGGTCCTTGGATCTAAACATTTCACCTCCAGCACTCTTGCAGCTACAGCCCTCATCTGTTTCACTTTCCTATTTTAAGTACCTGACTCACATCCTAAATATTGACTTCTATTTTTCTATTAGCACTGGATTTTCAGCCTCCATATTGACTTTGACTGTACCTATGGTTGATACTAAGCCTCTCAGGTCAACAAACTTTTATAGCTGTTAGCTGCTCAAACCACAGTGGGCAGGAACTGGCACTATAGAGCAGTAGCTAGAAGCAATATTATTGGGAATTATAAATTATTCCTCTGCCTGAATTTTTCCTCTTATTCACATAGCTACATTCATTTTTAAACATGTGGCAAACGATTTGCACAGTGAGGACAATTGGGACTCTGTGATTTGGGGAGCACCCGCCACCACTAGCAGGGATGGATTCTCCCCTGGGAACAGCGGAGTAATGCCGGAGTCACAGCCGGGGTACAGCAGCATAATCTGGGCCAGTAATGCCTGTGAGGACAGACAACACCCAGCCAGAGGATCAGAAGCCCCAAATCCATCTTAGCTGCACACACAGACCCCTAATGTCTCCTTTGGCTGACGTTTTAGCAGCACATGGAACTGAGCTGTTGCAACCAAACTTCAGAGAGACTTGGCCATCCATCATTTGTAAAACACTTCATGTATGTAAGAAACAATAACAACATTAAAAGAACATTATGGCAGTGACAAAGCCAAGCCTAAAAAGTGAGGAAACACAGCAATTAAGATTAACTTATGCCTCCCAGTATAATATTTTTCTGCAGACCACATACTATTTTTTGGAATTAGGACCCATGCTCGGGAGCAGGGACAGGGAAGGCATGTCAAGGATTTTACTGACAAAGGATGAGTGCAGCATTTAGATGTGAGAGGAATTGGATGAAGCTGCATCCCTTAAAAGATGCCCCTTTGGGTGCTGCTGCCCCTGGGGACTTGTCCAGCACGTGTCCCTGCACAAAGAGCTCACAGAAAAGGTTGGTTTCCTGCCATCCCCCCTCTGCTACTCAACCTCACAGACAGCCAAAATATCACCCGGATTTATCTTAAATTTTAAGTCCGTGCCATGTTCACTTTAATGCTTTCTAAAAAGTTGTTATCACTGAGGAAATGATTACTGGGATGATAAGCTATGAATGACTTATTCATGCACTATTTTCAGTCCTTCATCAGTCTACTAGATCTTGTGCTTATGTTCCAATCCTTCACATACTGATTAATTTTTCATGTGCTACCAGGCCTTTTTCAAGCAAAGACTGCCAAACTAATGCAATCTGGCCATTTAGTAAGCTGTTCCTTTCCTTTTTTGTTTTTCTTATCCCATGCCTGGAGTACAAGCCCGTGGAAGGAAGGAAGGGTCTGTCAGAAAACTTGTATGATACTTGTGATTTATTATTAATTGCTGGCACAGCAGTCCCTGCAGGTCACAGGACCCTGCCTGTGCTAAGCAGCATCTGGATGCTGTGCTGGGCAATGTATTGACTAGGAAAAGGGCTTTTCCCAGCCTTTCTAAACAGGCAGAGGTAGTGTCCCCCTCCTATGTAATGGGAATGGCAATAAAGTGCTGGCTGACCAAGTGCACGGGGGGGGCCGTGCTGCCCGTGCTGGGCAAGTGTCTGGAGCTGAACCCTCCACAGCAAACCTAGGAAACAGGATTTTCCCTCACCTGAAGTCTGCAGAATTACGGTTTTCAAGGATTTACCACTTAATGGCAAAATTCTGGCCCACAATTACGCTGTGTTCTCGCTGCCAAAGCACATACATGAGCTGTAATCAGAGAGTGGCTTTTTCCCATCCTCCCTCCAGCTTTGCCATGAGGTGGAAGAAACTGTGATGGGTTTAGCTTGCTTTTCCCTGCTGTGCCAGGAATGGCACGTGCCTCATTCCAGAGACCTGCAGCTCAAATCCTGTTGCTAAAAGCCCCAGGCTTGCAGCACACAGCCCATGGCCCCACCGAAACCAAAGGACATCCTTCCATCTGCACATTGTGGCAGGATCACAAATACAGGCCATGAAAAGTGGGCAGAACATTAAATAAGTTGTGCCCTAAGGGAAGTGGCCAGCACCAGTGCTCAGAGTGAGAACTAACCCTGCTTTGGCAGAGACTCCCTGCACAGCTGTAGCCAGCCAAGTCTCTCAGGTATTTGATAGTTTGATTCCTCACCTGTACAAGAAGGAAAAGGTAATCCTGCCTTCAGCAGAGTGCTCTGAGGATGACTGCCCTGGGTTCTGGAACAGACTCTGAAGTACAACATGTATAATGACTCTGAGATACCTAAACCTGATCCTTCTGGTGGAAGCATTTCTAGCCCTTTAGTTCCTAATTCCAGCTATACATTACCACAGCAGCAAGATGGAGCAAGATAAGCCTGTTGTCTTACCCAGATCTCTCAAGCTGATCAGTGAACACTTTGGCTCTGCCAAGCCAGCACAATCACTTCCATGCTGCCCCCCTATTCTGCAAGCAATTCAATTATCAGGCAGCATTTGGAAAAAAAATAAAAACCACGGGCACACAAAAAGCAGCGCTTTGTGAGCTACCTGCTGCCATCAGGGTCCCAGGAGACCCAGGCTGGCTCTGCTGTGTGCCTGCAATCAGCATGGCTTGTGTGCTCTGAACAGCTTGTCCTTACCCCATCACTCCACACATGGGAGACTATCCCCTTATTGCCCTCACCCAGGGCCCTGACCTCAATAATTAACTGCATTTAGCAAGGACATTATTAAACCTGACTCTCTGCTCCCAGATGAGCTATCAGGTGTCTCTCTTTAACCCAGCAGGAACCTTTTTCTCACCCCATGCCCTTCTTATTACCCTTTAATGTGCCCTGAAGCCTCTGGAGCAGCTCTGTCCATCCCAGATAGTGTCATTTCTAGAAGGACAGGGAAGGGGAAAAAAAAAAAAAAACACAAACAAAAACAAACCACCCCACCAGAAAAGTCCATTCCTGAAGATTTTTTCCTAACTGGCTCTAAAACGTCTTTCCATTTCCTTTCTATTTTAATAATCCATCTCTAATAACAAATTCTAAAAACCAACAGGTCTATCCAGTCACAGCAAACTGCTCAGCTGTGGATTAAAGCATGTTACAGTTTTTAGCAGGACACTACTCCTTTATACCTGTGAAAACTGATCACATCTGTCTATTATGATTAAAAACCAAGGAGATACTAATAAGTAGCTACTAATTAGCTTGCATTTTAATCGCAGCTTTTATGCCAAACAAACACAGGAGTGCCACTGAAACATAATATAAAATGTCAGCAAATGTCTCCACTTTGGAGCTTGGCAAGTGCAGCTTGCAATGTGCTGATGCCACGAGGGCACGGAAGGGCATTAGGCAATGCTCCCTGCTCCTCTTGGGCTCTGGCACAGGAATGCACCAGGCTGTGGCTGAGGCAAAACCCTGGAGTGAGAGAAAGCAATCTAAGGCACCTTGGCTTGATGAGCAGCACCAAAAGCCCAGTAGATGCCGTTCCAGTGGCTGAACCAAGGAGACCTCAGAGACTCTAACCTGGTTTTCTACTTCCTCGCTCCTCTTCTGCAGGCTTTTACAAGAGGGATATGTCAGGGTTCATCTCATGTTGGTGAGGAAGCACCCCTGTGCCACCCTCAAAACGCACAACCTGTGGGTAAGTGGGTTAACTGGGAACCTCAGTCAGATATCAGCAGTGTCCCTGCATCTCCCTGCAGCCTCTGCATCGCCTATCCAGCAGCAGTGACAGCTGCCAGCCAGCAGTGCAGCTCCCCCATCGCCATCATTTCCAGCACCAGGCACAGGCACGGTGCCAGCAGTGCCCCTTGCAGTGCCCCATGGCTGCACTGGGCCAGACCTCACTCCCTGCTCCATCTGAGCAATCTCCCATCCCTCCCAAAATCACCTTGTGCAAGAAGAGCTGCTCTGGGGCTGCACTTCTAAAAAAATCACCGAACTTTTCATTCTCAGTACTGTCCTTTACTACATGTCTGTACAGTGCCCAGCATCCCAAAGCCCTCATCTCCTTCAGAGCCCCTAGGGGCTGCTCGATTGCAAAAAATACACACCAAAGACCAGCTGGAGAGCAAAACATTCCTCAAACCTATCCTTCCACTCAGGGCAAGCAGCTGAAAAACACAGTACCCTTCAAATAAAAGGCCGTGACTGAATATTGCAAGTGCAACGAACGTTTTATGGATGAGATGCTCCCACCCCTCAAAATATTTGTTTTCAATACCCACAAAGTAGTATAATGTCATTTAGCGAGGAGAATTCTGGCAGTCAATGCACAATCTGGCAGAGCTACAAGTACTGTAGGTGTTATGATACACACACAACATGTTTTACAAATAGAAAGTGGTTTCCAGAGTTCTTTAATCTATTCTAATTTCCCCCACCTCTACCCAAAAAAGCTGCAGTTATGAAAATACTGTTGCATACTGAAATATTAAACTAGAAATCTGAAGAGAGTTGTTTTTTTAAAAAGCTCTCTTTTCAGCGATTCCTTCTTCTCTCTCTTTTTTTTTTAAAGTCAGGTATGTTTTTAGCAACTTAAACAGGTTGGGTTACCCACAAGAAGTAGTAATTTTTCCACCTAGCAGATTGAGGCATTCATACCCTCTTCAAACATTTCTAAATTTATTCTCCAGTATTATTCAAATAGAAATATTTGCATGTACACCCTCAATCGGATAAAACCCTTTTAGTACTAACTCATGAGTAGAAACCACACAAATGAAGAAGATTAAAAAATGCACCTTCTTTGAATCCAAGGAGCCTTTGCAAGAAGTCTTTCCAAAAAGCTGTCCGGTCTCAATTGGTTATTATTTCCTCTTTTTGGAGGAGAATCCTGCTGAAAAGCAAATCTGGTACCTATACAACATGCAATGAGAGACACCCTTACCTGGCTAGCAGCCACACAGGCAAGGGATTATTAGTCTAATTTACAGGTGGGAGACCAAAGGATAAAGAGACCAAGTGAACTTTGCAAGGCCACCTGAGACACCTGTGGCAGCTCCAAAACAGTTTTTTGCTCGAGTCCTATGCCTCAGTCACAACACAAGGCTTCCTTCCCAAAAAATCACATCAGCTGCTTCTTGTGGATTTTCCAGGAGCAGGAAAGCTGGGTTTTAACTTTTATAAGTCTCTGAGGTCACCAGCTTCACTCTTAGGTGAAGTGACCAGACTCAGTTTCAGGAATGAAGTCCCTTGTAGAGCCCGCAGGCGTGAGCAGAATCAACCACTGCCCCATCCAACCTCCCATCCAAAGGAGAGCACGTCAGCTCCCTGTGTTTGGCCACTTCCAAACCAGAGCTCCACACAAAATCACAGTGGAGACCCCAGCCTGATCCCACAAGGAGCATGCCAAGCAGATATCATCATCACATTAGCACTGTAGTGGCATCCTGCACCTGAGCCATGGGGGCCTTATGTTGCCTGGGCAGTGCCACAGGAGTGTGGGCACATCACTGAGCAGCTCAGCACAGAGCTGAGCCTTGCTGCTTCAGTCAGCACTGACTACACAGTGCACACCACACTGTGAGGATACATGGGAAGTTTCTTCTGGGAACATGGATGAATGGGCAGATGTCTGCTGATGTCCCAAACCGGTGGCATAGATATTTCATAATCCAAATGAAGATGTTCCTAGTTTGTCTCAGAGGATAATTTCCAGGAAATGCAATTTTCTTGATTGACTCACTTGGAATGGGGGATTAGCAACCAGGGAATGAGTTCCCCTATAGGGAGAAGAGCAAGGTGGAGGAAAACTGCAGCCTACGATCGGGTTTGGCAGGCTGTGCTACCCTAGGAACAGGACAACCTAAGGGAGCAGGACCTGGAACCTACTGGGGTTTCTCAGGCTTCATGACCTGTTTATTCCCACAGCCTACTCTGTTCAATCCAATAAACCTGTTTATTCCCACAGCCTACTGTGTTCAATCCAATACACCTGTTCCACAAAGAAGAACAGCCTTTCCAATTGTGAGCTTCTATCCACACTCCCAGCATGCAACATCTCCCAGACATCTTTTAATTTCTACTCATGAGACGACCATGAGGCTCCATGTAGGTTGTGATGAGGGAAAAGCTCTTATGCTGCACTGCTAAAGAGGGGATTATGTGATGCTGAGAACAGGGCAAGAGCAGGGTGGTACCTATGCATCAGCTGCAGATCACGGCCACAAGGTCTGTCTGTAGCCTCAGGATAAAACCTGAGATAATAAATTGGTACAAATTACATGAATTACCTAAATAATGCCTGTTAGAAAATTACATCTCCATGCTGCCATCCTTTAGCCTGCAAGCAGCTCCACAGACAGCAGAGGAAGTAACACAAAAATAAAATATTACCCAGTAAAAGGTGGGGCTGGTTGTGCCTTTAGCATTTCCTACCTGCTTGCAAATAGACTCCCACCTTTACAACTCTATTTATTGGGCTGGATTCTCACCTGAGTTCAACAGTACTGATATAGGCCAGCTATGAATCTGTGACTTACAAGCATCTGCTGATAGTCACTGTGGCCTGTTGTCTGTCTCCAGGTTGTTTCCTAAGTTCCATAGTATGGCCTGTGATGTTCTCCCTCCTGCTGCTGCCCAGCTGCCCCAAGGTAACGAATGGTGAGCCCAGTGTTCCAGCACCATCCACCCATTTGTGACAGACTCTTAAACCTTGTTCTTCCCCTAGCAAATCCAGCCTGGGAGACACAACCCTGACCATCAGTCCAGTCTCCAGTGGAGGTGAGTCCCAACCCAGCAGACCATGTGGATAAGTCCTGAGGGACTTAAGCATGTGCTTAAGTTCTCTGCTGGATCAGTGCCTTTGCAACCAGTCTGACTGCTTTGTTAGCAGTGCTGAGCACCAGGGCTGAGCTCCAACAGGAAATAGCAGCTTCCCTTTGAAGTCCTGCCACTGATGTTCACGTAGGTGGGACTTCAAAGAAGAGCCTCCGCTTCCCCTCCCAGTATCGGAGGCCCCAGTGTTGGAGAAGCAGTACTGCTGGTTTTAATTGCATGAAGGATGCTTTAGGGCGGACGATTCAGCCCTTCTCAGAAAAGGGACAACTTGAAAAAGTTCCCACCTGCTGGCAAGAGACCCAAGGAGAGGTGAACCCACACCCCAAAATACCCTTTAAAACAAAGGTCTGTGGAAAGAAATCTCATTCCCTTCTGTTCCATGTTTTCCACAGTGCTACTCAAAACTACCTTGTGAGCATCTAGTTTACTCTGGAGCTGTACTCCTGACCAGCATTAGGGCCCCTCGCCAACTGGATGTGGATGAGGAATGGCCAACCTCAGCTCCCATAATAGAGATCACTGGAACAACTGACTTCAACAACAGCCAGACAGAGCCAACATGAGGAAATACCCCCACAGGCAACCTACATGGCTGATTCTGCTGCTGACTGACAGTGCAATCACACACCAGAGCTCCTCTAATTTCTCTGTATCTCTCTTCCTTGAGGGAAAACAAAGCAGAGAAGTCCACGTCCTAAATGGTGTCAATGAACTCAAATGACATCAAAACATAGCTCCACCTCTTCTCTTGCAGATTGCCAATATCCATGTATTCTCTCAATCTTCAGGCAGAAGCAAGACCCAGTCAGAGGAGAGAGGGATCAGACCCTTAACACAGAAAACCCTGGGGACCATGGAATGCACTAGAGAAGCAGCCAGCATTCCCAGGAACAAGGGAAACAGCACAGGATTTACATGCATGTGCAAAGCTCTTCCATGTTCATATTGCTTGTTTTCTCCTCCCTGAATTCCTTTCATGTACCCAGATTCCATACATTTCTCCATTCAAAAGCCAGCTACATAAGGAGGCATGGATTTTGAAGGAAGATGAGTAATTCTGTGTTCTTCAAGGAGTGTTCTTCAAGGAGTTCTTTGTGACCTCACTACACAGAGTTCAGCTGAGCTCTGCTGTTCTTACCAAGAACTTCCCATAGCCTGCCTGGTCATCTGCTCTGGTCACTTCATGTTTTGTACCTCCTCACACAACACTCACACATTGCTTTTGGAACAAACTCGAGTCAGCAGGAAAGCAGTGTATGCCAGTGAGGATTAATAAGTGCAGGAATTTTAACCCCAGTAAAACCAGCTAAGCAAAGATGGGCCCCAAAAATGCAGAGAGCTCTCAGTGCCAGACCCTGAGGGGCTGACAGCAGCAGTGCAGTGTGACAAGACTGGACTTGACCACTCAGATGATCCCAGGCCAAGCCCTGGTGTCTGCTCTGGTGTGAACAATGACCAAAAAGCCCAACTGAAGCAATTCCTGTCTCAGGATGAAAAAATTAGTATGGAAAGTCACTCATGTGCCTTTCAGCAACACAGCCATGGTTTGCTCAACCAGCTCTACAGCAGAACAACTTGCATAGAATGTTTGAAAAAAGATCTCTTTTCATCAATAGAAAAGTGATTTTTTTCAAGACATTTCTCTTAGAGTTTTGAACTTTTACCAAAAAAAAGCCAATGTGCATTTGCAGCCAAAACTATGCAACTATTCTATAACCAACAGTTTCCCATTAAAGATTTTTGAGATTTAGGAGTCTGGGGGTTTTAATTGCTATTTTTTCTGTGTATTTAATCAACATTTTCCACTGAGGGAGGAAAAATATTCTGGTCAAGTTGGTTTCCTTGCAAGGTTGAGAAGGGCAAGGGGGAGGAGGGGTCGCTGTATTTTTCCTTAAAGACACAAACATTCTCTTATAACTGAAGTCACCATGCACTTGTGAGCCTGACAAATTTAGAGGACTTAAAATCGATCAGTAAAAAAAGAGCTTAACCACAAGGGAAGTTCTGGTCAACCCTTCAGCTTTACATCACAGACTACATTAATTTTATCACAGCCTTAAAAAATTAAAATAGAAAAATGCATCTTCTTGGAAAACAGCAGTTATTTTCTTCCCCTGCTCAGATATTTTTATAAGCCTGGTTCCACCAGCCTCACTTCTGTTAAGAATCACCTTTCCCTGCAGGGCAGAGCATTTATTTAGAGGTAAGATATTATGTCCCAAGCAGGACACTGAGATGCCTCCACCCAACAAAAACTCTACTGTGCAGCTGAGCTGGACCAGCTACATCCAAGGTCCAAGTCTGGTTTGCAGCATTCCCCATAGTGTCTGGATACTGGCCTCTATAAATAAACAGGCCAGAAGGTCTGGAGAAGAGGTGAAGCCTTTCTCATTAGCTGTGAGCAAGGAAGGAAGTTGTACCTCACCAAAGACTGCGGGAATTCACAACTCCCTCCTTCCCTTAATAGCACTGCTGCAGGCAGAGAGGAGCAGGGCAGAGCAGCCTGACAGGGATGGTCCAGCAAAACTGTTGAGACAACCAGTGAAATGAAATCCTGCACATGAGTAAGGGTGGCAGAACTTGCCTGACAGATACCTTTCTTGCTGGCTAATCAGAACCACAATTTATAGCTCTTTCCATGAAATCTCAGCAAAAGAACACAATGGCACACTTGGTTTGGTTCGCTGGCAAACACGTCTGAACCCTTGTTTGTTCAGAGAATTTGTTTTGATAGCTTGTTGTCACCCCCAACATGTTTTTCTGGTTACTTACACACATTAGCTTAGCAAAACTTCCACTGGGAATAGGTTTCTCTGGTCCAGGAGGAATCTTCTGGGCAAAATAAACCTGGCCAGAGCAGCCAAGGATTTCAGCAGCCAGAAGATGCACTTTTGAAAGCCTGATACAGATCAGGGAGTTGAACTTGGATCTCCTAAATCCAAGAGGGATATCTTAACCCCCAGGCAAGAGGCCATTCTTGAATGTTGCTTTCCTGTAGGAGTCACTTCACGCTGCATATAAGTCATACAATATTTGCTGGTAACAGCCAGACCAGTTCTGCAGTACAGTGCCCCAGAAAGAGCAGGAACATGACCCCAAGTCTCCATGTGCCAGACTTGGCTATCCACTGGTTTATTGCAGTAATGAGGAAAAACAAATCCCTTTACAGATCCTGTGTTTTCCAGGCAGAATGGAAAAAACTGGAAATCTCACAGCATCCTGAGCAACAGGAGCAGTGCTTCCTCCCCACTGTTACGGGGGGCAGATCCGCAGTGTTTATCACCTCTGTCGCCAGAGTCAGGATCTGGCCTGCTGCCTTCCACCCTCATTCAGAATGCACTTTCATCTCTAGTATAAACACCAAGGAATATCAAAAGCCCTGTTGACAGTACTGCTCTCATTTTCTGCTTTAAGAAGTTGCCAAAATGTACAAAATTAAACTCCCCCAGTCACAGTAGGCTGTTTTGTCAGTTTATCCAATCGGTAACGTAATACTATCGCAACCTCTATCATTCTCTCTCCTTTCTTTCTTTCTTTCTTTCTTTCTTTCTTTCTTTCTTTCTTTCTTTCTTTCTTTCTTTCTTTCTTTCTTTCTTTCTTTCTTTCTTTCTTTCTTTCTTTCTTTCTTTCTTTCTTCCTTCCTTCCTTCCTTCCTTCCTTCCTTCCTTCCTTCCTTCCTTCCTTCCTTCCTTCCTTCCTTCCTTCCTTTTTCCCCTGGAAAGGAACACAGTCCCCCCAAAAATCCAATCACAGCATGAAATTTCAAACCAGCAATAAAAATCAAATGTCATTGTGATGACCCTGAGGAATATTCCTGTGCACAACATGTGCATTGTCCAAGCCACAGGGGTTACACTATGGATATTATTGTGCTAAAGGAGCTTCTCTGGGAATTTTCTCTGGAATTGCAGGAGTCAGAAGGAAGAATGCTCTGTTGTCCCTCACTCACCATCTCAAAGAGCATTTTGAGGTCTGGCCCTGTATTTCTCGTTATCTTCCTAGTTCCTTCCAAAACCAATGGGAAAATGTGGGCCTTAAAAATATAGAATTGGGTTCTTTCTTATTTCATTAACAAAAACAAGAGCAAAATGAGCAGCACCATTTTACAAACAGCAGCTCTGTGGAAAACTTCTAGGAAAACAGGAGCAATGCCAAATGTTTCTCCAGCTCTGGAGTTCCTAAGCAGTAAAATACATCCCCACAGCAAGGCATGCATGACATTTGCAAATGACCTTCACTGGAAATCGAAGTGTAACATACATTACCTCAGTACATAATTCATTCTTAATCTATTAACATATGACTCATTAACATATTAGTAGCAGTAGTGGTGTTAATAGGAGTAATACTAATAATCCTGTCATTGTGGTGCTAACAGGTCCCAGCATGCCAGGTCTTCTACAGGCCTTCAACAAAAGGATTTGTGACTCAACATCACAAAGGTGGTGAGACAGAGGTTTGATAGCCCTACTAGTTGCTTCATGGGATGTGTGCTATTATCTCTCCTTATCACCCCAAGGAATCATGGAAGATTTAAATGTGAAATCATAAGGATTGTTCAGGTGTAAGATCTCTGATGGTATCTTTGCTGGACATGGGAAGAAACCCTAAAGAATATTCGGGGGGGGGGGGGGGAAGTTTCATATTCCTTAAATATTTCTGTTACTAATTCATCAGGTGTGAAACACCTACTGAGCTCTTGCAGAGATTTCTGCTTCTCCAGGGTGCAAGAATACTCTCACCTCAGGGAAAGGTTTTATGAAGTAATTTTGCAGAATTTGTCAAGAACTGCTGGGAAGGACTAACACACAGCCTAAGAAATGCTGTTGTATGCTCCTTTTTCCACCCTTGATTTCCGTGCTTGGAAATCTCACCTGACAGGAGTTGAGGAATGACTCTGTTAGTTTGGGATTCCCAGGAACACAGTTCCCGTCATGCTGAGGGAAGGTCCCCACATGGCTGAGCCCACCCACACAGCTCAGCCACCCAGCCAGCAAACCCCAGAGCCCAAAAGAAGCACACTGACCTCCAGCCCAGCTCTTCCAGAGAAGAGTCACACTCACAGTGGTTGTGTTCTGCAGGGGTCAAGGGCTTTTACAGGACAGTTGAAAGTTATTGAGTGATTTCTGATGCTGTAACACAGATCTAATTTACCCTAAGTGCAAACACTGCTCACAAGATTTGCAGAGAAATCAAAGTTCAGATTTCAAGTATCCTTGAAAATATGACACTTCTAAGAATCCAATGTTTGCGTCTTGGCTCTAGAAAACTGATTAGAAGACTGAGGAGTATCCCTGGCCTCATGTGCAAACAAAATCTGCAGGCACAAGTCTGCCTCTGCAGACAATGAACAGATATTCTGTGGTATCTTGCCACGTATCCCTGAATCTGTGAGATCCAAAATCCATACCACAATGGAAGGTAAGACTGGGCAGGCTGGGAGCCACAGCTGGGGTGGAAAATATCCACAGTAGCATTATACAAGGACAATAAAAAGCATGACTCTAATTACCTTCCTGCTCAGCCTCACCACGCTGCAATGAAGTCTCTGCCATTAACATCTCATCTACATAGAAAGGTAGAGCATTGTAGAGTATATTAGAACAGGGAAAGCACTACAGCTCTTTTTGGAAAGAAGAGTTGTATGGTACAAAGCACTTTGACACCAAAATAACTGCATTCACATGAGGTCTTGTCTCAGTATAGCCAGTGATAAAAAAAACTTCAAGAATATTTTCCTAACAAAAAAGTTGTATCAAGGTAATTTTTACTGTAAACCAGGCCTGAAAATGGTTCTTCAGACTAGGTTCCAGGAAAGTTGTCTAATATTCCAACTCTTCCCCAAGTGTTGTGATGTCAATTTCAACCTTTAAAACTCCTGACAATGCAATGGCCCCAGCCAGCCTTGGGGTCTGCCCAGAGACACTGAAGGTGCAAAACCAGGGGACTGATGCGAGCTCCAAATCCAGAGATTCCAAAGAAGGAAACCCCTACAATCACAGACTATCCACCACTCAGGTGGGTGCTAAAGGACCCCCTTGGAGGCTGATGATGGCCAGGATGCCTGGTGCTAACTCAAAGGAACTCTCCAGCCCCAAGAGCAGCTGTAGACAGGGCTCTAAGGCCATAGCCCTGCTAGAGATGGCTGGGGTCACACAACGAGTTGTCAAGGTTCACCTTCATGACTGGTTTATCTGCCTCTCACCTGCTGGCTTCTCAGACCCCCCAAACTATTATTATCAAGAATCTTGTGTTAACTACTATGTGCCTGAGTGAGTGAGTAGACAGGCTCATCAGCTGGGAATGGCAAAACAAATTCTCAAAGGCAGCTCTTTCCTCCTCCCTTTCCTCAGGCTTACCTTTATTTTTAAACACAGAATTAAAACCAGCCCAGCTAACCCCACTCAAGGTAGGAGGGAAAAGGCACCAGGATCCTCCTTGCCTGCTTTTATTCTCTTCCAGAGCTCCACACAGATTTCCAGCTGATGGGCAGAGGCATGTTAATTGTGCACTTGCTGGAACAGCCACAGCTCTCTGCCTTCCGCCTCCAGGTTAAACATCCCTCTGCAATCTCCACTGGTCTGAAAGACACCAAGTGACATCCCATTCCTCACCATCCCAGAGAAGAGGAAAAGCTCCCCGATGCCTCTCTCCTACTGTATTTCTGAATATATGAACAGTCCATGTCTTGGCAGGGGAAATACATGACCTGGATCATACAGTGGCTCCAACAATTTTGTGACATCTGCAGAGCTGTGAACTTTACCTTTGCAGGGCTTCTGTGAAGCCTCTTTTGCTGAATCATACTCCTCTCCATAGATGGGGACAATCTGCCCAAGACTTCTGCACTGCAAGAATGTGGACTTTCATATTCAGACTGTTTTCATGGAGGCCTTGAGAGGAGAGCTCCTAAATTGAAACCACATTGCCCAGCCTGAGCCAGAGCCTGCTGCATGAGCCCTGTCTACTCCCTGAGTCTTTCCAGTGCTGATTGCTTCCCAGCCAGAGCACAAAACAGGAGTGCTTACAGCTCCCAGGAATCTGCCAGCATGGAAACTGTACTTGAATAACGGTTTGCAAAGCCCCACTAGAGCTCTGGGACAGGCTTCCATCTTTCCAGGGTCTTGGTGGGTGCAGAGTGGTCTGAACAGCTCTTTGTGTCTGTAGCTGCCACAAGAGAAACACCTTTCCTCTCTTTTTTTTTTTCAAAAGAGAAGCTGTTGGGACGTGCTCACCATCTCGCTCTCTTTTGATAACCCTTTCGGCATCCTTCCGTTTTCTGGTTATTCATTTGTTTCCCCTGAAATCTGATTCCTGATCTCAGGCCTCTCTTATCAGCCCCTTTCACTGAGGAGTTCCAAAGCAACGGGTTAGTTTTAATCTTTGCGCTCTTTCTCTGTCCCCGAGGCCTCGTTTTGCTGGGGAGGAGGTGAGTGATAGGCCTGACATTGGAGGGGGAAGGGGCTGCCATCCATTAACTCCCTGTTATCTCTCTATTCATCTGCCCACAAAACAAAGGTATGATTGTTGCTTCAGGTCCAAGACCTGCGTTGGCTTCACTCCAGCTCCCATGGGTCAGAGCAGACATGGAGGCATGGCCGAGCACAGCCCAGCAGCCAGGGGCAAGGCCTCCTACATGGGCTCTGTGCCCAGGTCCTACAGCCACATCCTGCCCAGCCCTGGTACCACCGAGTGGCAGCTGTGCCTGGCCTGGCCAGAGCTGGCCTCCCTTTGGGTGTTTGAACCTGCCTGGGTTGAAACACAGGTTGGACTCTGCACCACGCCGGCATCTGGCAAACCCATTCTGGGCTGTGCTCTCATTGAAGCAATTATATAGGATATAGGGTGCTAGAACATGAGTTCCTTTATCTCTGTTTCCCACATTACACCCTTTCCTAAGGCAAATTGATGCAGCCCCATTGAAGCCGAGGCACTGATTGACACCAGCTGAAGATCTGGCCCCGATTCTGCTGTGCCTTGCCTCTGGGGAGTCATTTACACCTGTTCAGAGTGCAAAAGGCAACCAGCAGCAACCACTGGAGCTGCAAAGCAGCGAAGTCCCATCCCATCACCTTCAAAGCCTGACATGCCATGCACTGATCAGTGGCACAGGGCCCAGTTCCCTTTGCATCTCAGTTGGTTTTGGCATTGCATATAGACATCCTCTCTTCAGGTTCTAGTATACCTTATGATCCCTGCCAAGATTCACAAAAGAAAAAGTTGTGACCCAGTTCCTGGAGGGTGACTTGGTGTAGATAACTTTCAGTGGCTTGATGGCACCCTCATGAAATCTAGCACCACACTGGTCAGTCCACGAAATGTGGCACCAAGAACCAGTCTTGATCCAATGTTACACACTGAATATCTTTTCCTTTCCTTGCACACACAGAATCCCTGGCAATTTCCGGACAAAGTGCAGTTGTGCAAGCCAAACAGGGCTTGGCTTATGTTCTGAATCATCCAAACAGTGCCAGTTTGAATGGACAACATCAGCCTTTGAGCAAAGCTTGCCAGCACTGCAAAAACCCTGAGGCCTGAATGAGACCTGGTTGACTGCAGCTGGCTGGCTTGCCTGGGCTGTCCCTTCTTCCAGCTTTAACCACGTGGACAGAGTCTTGCAGAGACTAGGCAGAGCAGTGTCCATTCACTGCTTGCAATACACCTGTAGAAATTGAGGATGGACTTTCTTTGTCTTTTTACTGCTCTCAGCTTGGCACTATTTGGTGGCCTCTGCAAACAATGGTAAAGCTGGACAGCCACAAATGCAAATCTTCACAACCTCTGTTATACTTTGAGAATTCCAGGCGTGACAGTCTTTTCCGGTTTTTGGTGTTGCCATCCAAAATCCAGTGAAATTACTGTAAGGCCTCCAGAACTGATTTCAAACAAAATAGACCCGGCATTTAAATCTAAGGTACCATGTTTAGATCTGTGGGTTGCTTTGGGCTTCTAATTTTCATGGGGATTTGCATAATAAAATACAATAATAGGCTGGGCAAGTACATCGAGCAGTGGCTGTCAGCCAGGAGCTAACGAGCTCCATTGCAGACTGTTTAGCTCTGGACAAGTCACTTGACCTTCCAAAGTCACATCATCCCCACCTGTGAAATGGGATGGTAATACTTGCCTCACAGGGGTGTTGTGAGGATTAATTAGCTGCTGCTTGTACATCACTTTGATGATGTTAAGAACTACATGCCTGCTAAGTATTGTTATTGTATCATGGCTGGGAAGATATTGCAGTTAGGGCTAAATCCTGCCCTTGGAAATTCCAATGAGGTGTCTTTCCCCACATCTTGTAAAATCAACTGCTGGGCTTGTGCAAGCAGCTTTTATATAACATTGGTTCCAAACATCAACATGCACCTTGTATCTCTGAGGCTGCCAAATCCCTGGAACAATGGCCTGCTGGGAGTCACGTGGTGCCCCATCCCGCCACAAACAGCTCTGGGCAGGAGCCCTGCTGCAAACTCTTCCTCTTCCTTCCCCCATAAATTGAGATTAGGAGATGTTTCCATTGGGGACTTGAGTGGTGATCTCAGGTCTAGAGCTCGGTGCCGTGCAGAGCACATGCTGCTCACTGCTGATGGGACAGCCTGCCTGGGATGGGACACTGGGGACAACTGAGCACACTGCCAACAGGACAGACCCCTGGGATGGGACACTGGGGACAGCCAGGCACACTTCTGCACCTGAGACATCCACACCAGCTGCAGTGAGGCAGGATGGCTGTGGGAACACATGGATACATGCGCAAGCACAGATGGACACAGGTAAGCTCCCCTTGCTGAAACTCCAAGCCTTGGGTGGATGCCTCCTCTCCTGTATCCTCCCCTGAGAGGAGACACCTTCCACCTCAGCATTTGGACTAGATGCCACCAAAGAGCGCACAAAGAAAAGAATTTCTTCGCTGCAACAGGCTACAGCTCAAGATCATTAATAGGCTAAAACCACAGTATCCACCCTACTCAAGGAGTTATGCATCCAAATCGTGGTGACATTTAGTGGAAGTCAGCCAAATGGCTCCCTTTGATTCCTTTGAAATTTGAAACATAACTGTCACTGTATCTTAGACGTGTGAACTGCTCTGAGAAGTCTCCCATATAGATTAGACTGCAATCAAAGTGTTCCATTAAACAGAATTTTATGAAGACAGAGGGTTGAGGCCAGGCTGATCAGCAGCAATATTATCTGAAAAAACACAAACCCCCAAAGCCAGCAAGTTTGAAAGGGTTAAAGAAGGTTGTTTGGGTAGCCAGTGCACATTAACTATCATTTTCAGGCAGCATGCAATGACTAGTTAGCAGGGCTTATCATCCCCAGCTATGTGAGGAATTACAATAAATGCCTGAAATGCAAGCAGGTTTCCGGCTTAGGTAGGTAAATAATGGAAGTCACTATTTTTGTCTGAGTTGCAAGAATTCCCTGCTCACAGAGGCTCCCCACCCCCTCCCCACTGTTACACAGCTAACTCCACTCCCTGCTGCTTGGCAAAATGAAGTCCTTTCCTGCATCCTTGGGACTTTTCTTTGTCTGCAGAAGGAGCTGACTCTCAAACTCCTTCTTGGTGGAAAACAAGAGGTTACATTTTCTGCATTCATTTGTTTTAAATAATTCCAGAATGTAATGACCTAAGGATGAGAGGAAGGAGATATGAGCTGCTCTGAGATGGGGACTGTGTAATTTGTAGGGAAAAAGTAATAAAAGCAACCAGAGCATAATCCTTGTATATCAAAGCCTCCTAGCAATCTTCCCATTGCCTTCAGAGGCATGAAGCACCATCCCCTGCTGAAAATACTCCCAAACTGTTCAGTTATTCCACTGCTGTTTGAACAGCCACTGGAGAAAACTTCTGGCTGCCTCTGCAGGATAGAAATAGGATAAACTCTGGATAGCACTTAGTAGCAAATAGGGAATAAAGTCATTACAGCCAGGGAGTTGATTCTCATTTAGCCCAAGGCCCTTCTCCCTGCCCTGGCATCCCCAGGCACGTGCCTGACCTGGCCTCTCTCAGAGGCTCCTTTGAGGTCTGTGCGATGGAGCCTTTGCTGAAGGAAACACCGGGCTCCCGCCACAGGAGGGGAATCAGGGTGGGATCCTGAGCCTTGCAAAGTCCCTGTTGACCTGGCCAAGCTCCAGGCAATTCCAAGAGAGCCTCAGCAGCAGTGAATGCTCCCAGTGTTTGTGCAGCACTGCTGGGGGAAGCCCAATGCAGGCTTGGGGGGGCAGGGAAGGGTTAAGCAGCAGCAGGCTGGAAGTGTCCTCCCTCCACGCTCCACACATGCCGTATTCCTTAGCAAAGTGAACATATTAACACTGGCATGCTCCCACACACCGCCTTGGCCCTCCTCCAGGAAATCATAACCCAGCTATTTGGCACACAAGGCCACAATTTTATTTACACAATCAACATCTTGATAAACACAAAACTTACAAAATATACCACGCCCTTAAAATAAAAAAGTGTGGGGGGAGAACTGTGGCAATTTGACCTCCTTGGCCAGAAGGGTCAACATGCTTTGATTTGATAGCCCCATCCACAAGGAAACCACTTGTGGATCTGTGAGGATTTGCCTTGGTTTTTAGGCAGGGGGGCACATAGGGGTACTCTGTGGGGCTGGGAGCTGCCAGAGGGGTCAGGACTGAGTCAGGCAGGTTTCCCTCTGGGCAGAGGGGTCTCTGTCTCTATGAACATTATAATTTGCAACTCCATGTCCCCCAGTCAACCTAACCAAATGCAAGTAGAAGTTGTGGGCATTATTTTGGGAGGAATAAAAATTCTGATTTCATGTGGCAACAAGATTTTTTTGGTGACATATTCCACTTGGCCAGAGCACCAGTCAACTCAACTGGGAAACTGGGAAGTCTTAAACCTTCAGCAGCCCTCCAGGGCACCCACTGCCTTAGGTGAAGCTCTGCCTAAAGCATCAGATAAAGCTGCCCCAGCCTTGCAGTGACCTGAGGGGCACATGTATGTGTGATGTTGGCATCTGGGGTCACCTGAACTCAGCTCCGCCACCTTCTCCTTCACCTTTTGAGCTCACATTTCTCCACTGACCCTTCAAAGATATTGTCTTGCTTGGCAAATGAATCACATTCTTCCTTCTTCACTCTGCAGGCCCTGGAGACCTGGGTGGCATCAGATGCAAGTCCTCCAAAAGCCAGGGCTAATGGTAGTTCTGTTAAGCCTTACACCGGACACATGAAAACAAGATGATGCATAAATGTTGCCTAAATCCCTCCTGAGAGATATTGCATGAGAAAAAAAATAATGGGTCAAGGTAAACTGATTCATATGGTTGAGGGTCTGGACATATCTGCTTTATTCCTTGCAGTTAAAAAGATCTGCTGGAGGCTAACAACATTTTGATAGTTTGTGAAACAAAGATTGACTATTTTAAATTTTTTTTTTTTCCCCACAAATAGGAAGAACCACCTTCAAATACCCGAGACACACTGCAATCATTTAGGCAGATAAACATCTTGATTCCTAGAGATAACAGGAGCTGAATGATTGGACTCAAACCCAAACATTCATGACAATTCTCAAAATGAGAGCATTATTACTCTCCATTTCCACAATAATTTACATACAACTGCAAAGGAAACCCTTGTCCCTTTGCAGCTGGGAAATGCACTGTAAACAAGGCCTTGCTACAGTTCCTGAACACACAGAGGTGGATGGGTGAGCAGGTATCCTGGCCACTCCCCTGGCTGCAGCTCAGGGTCTGCATCAGAGCCTGAGACATTGATTTCTTTACATGAACACCTGGCTGACCTTGGTATCACCATGAGAGATGGGAAAGAAGGCCCCCTCCCAGGAAAGGATGGGAACACTGGAGATTGGAGTCAAGGCCAAGGGAAGGAAGTCTGCAGGACTGGATAGTCAAATACCATGGTGAAAAGCACTTGCAGAGAGTTTCTGAAAGAATTTATTTGTTGTCTGCCAGACATTTTGTCTCCCTTCACAGGTTGGGAAAGGAGAACATGGGTCCACATGAGCAGATCAGAACTGTGATGGAAATTTGTCAGGATACCCATTACAAAACAACTGCCATGCATTTACTCCTCTCTCTTCCTCCCCAGAAAGCAGCAGTTGAAATGAAAGACACCCAGATCTATCAGAGAACTTATTTTTACCTCATGCACCCTGTCAGGGTCTTGCACATACCACTGTAGCAAAATATTCACAAATTGTGATTTAGATCTGCCTGCTACGTGTTCAGCTGCAAAGGAACAAAAGGCTCTCCTTCTACTGTGAATAATTTCTTCAAATATTAGATGTTGCCTGATTTCTCCAGAGTGGCCAACTCCAACAATTTTATATTAGGTAGTACTACACACAGCGACTTTACACTAAAATAATTTTCATACCTAAGGACCTCATCTCTGATTTAAAGTTATTTTTTATCCTCTGTGAATAAGAGCTGAGTGCCTCTAATGCAGAAAGCAGAAGGCAACATTCACCCAGCTCTGTGTACTAAAATTTGAAGCCAGCCTCAAGATTACACATTTTTGGATGCAACTTGACTACTGCCATGTAAAAAAGAAACCAGGGAGAGCCAGGGCCCGAACTAGAAGTATCCCAGCTTTGCAAGTAAGAACAGGGACCTTCGAGTTGAGGGACCTTTCCAACAGCAGCACCAAAGATTTCTCAGGAACAGGCTTCAAATTAGCCTCATCAAGCCTATTTTAGAGCCACAGGAGGGCAAGATGTGGAGGAGGACTTCAAGGGTGCTTTCAAACGAACTGAATCAGAGGTTTACCCAACCCTGCTCTTTCAGAAGTTTCTGAATAACACTGAATTTTCCTGAACCACTGGAAAGAAACAAATAAATGAGCTGGCAACTTTCACAGGGAGGAGCCTTGAAGCCCAGTTCCCAAGACCACGCCAACCAGCTCCGTGTGACAGCACACAGGAATGAAAATAGGTAGGTAACATTAACAGAAATACACTGAAACTTAATAACAGCAGCTTGTCAGGACATGCACCAAAGAGAAATGGCTCATAATAGCTACAGCTTGTATTATGAATGTTTCATAGCCATCTGGCTACAGAGCTGCCTGAACTCAGCTCATGTGTTGTGTGTGCTGTGCTGACCCGCCACGCACACTCTGGAAGGAGATGGTCAAGCTCAAGTCAAGCATCTGTATTAAAAAGTGACACCATTTCTCTTGTCAGATTGAAAATGCCTTGGAATAACAAGACAACAATGACCAGAGCTAAAGAGCTAAGGCTGTGTCCTCCTTTGGTGCAAATGAGGAAGTTTTGCTCAGGATAAATGGAGTTATCCCAATTTACACTGACTATAAAATCCAGCCCCATTGTATCAACCCCTTGTTTCAGTCATAACTTCCACGTGTCTATCAGTAGCTTAAAGCAAAGGCACAGTTTAAAAGGAAAAGTAATCCCCCTGCCTTTCCTCTCCTGATCTGATTCACAGACAAAATGGGCTTATGAACTCAAAAATTATGGGAGGGATTCAAGGAGGAGGAAAGGGAGACACAAGAGCCCTTTTATTTTGCGTCTTATTCACAATGAAAATTGGCACAGAAGCCAACCACATACATTAACATAGTTTGGGCAAGTTTAACTCTCATGAATACATTTCTGTGGAAAAACTATGTGACTATGGAAAAATCCCCTCTTTTTTGCCATTTGAAAAGATAACAGGCTTCTATGTGGAATATACCCAAAACCTGCCTGATTCAGAGACATGGAAATACAAAGATGAATAAGGCTGTTTCCCATGCTAGGGGCCCATGGAAACTGAGAGGGGAGGGAGAAGTAAGGAGGCCCATTGACTCAGGAGAAGGACTTTCATCCTACAGGTGAAGGAAGCATTTGAAGGCACTGGTAACATTGCAGGCCTGTTCCAGAGCCCATTTTAGTCACTGACAACATCACATTGACTTCACTGTGATGTGGGTCAGGGCTAAATAGTTTTAAAATATAATCCAAGGCTATTTCCACATCACTGTGGAGTGAGTGGGATCCAGTTCAAAGTGTGCCCAGCCCTGTGACTTACCTGCCTTTTGTCCACATTTCTGGCTGATAGCCTGGCTGCTGCTTGGGCCCTAAGTCTTAACATTGCTGAGGAAGAGATGAGCACAGGACCTTTTTGGAGGTCTGTCCCAACTGGAATGCACACCAGATTCATAATTAAGTCAGGCCACCTGGAAGAAGGAAAGCTTTGGCCACATGTACTGAGGCATCAACTGCAGCTCTCTACTCTCCTCCTCTCCTATATATTCACTGTCCCTCTCCAAACTCAGTCTGAGGAAGGCTTGTAGTGGGTGTGTTCACCAAGAGCAGTGGGTATGTCCACTGAAAAACATGGGCATTACTTTATGTGATGATACAAGTGAACCTGGCACCCAAAATCTGGAATTTAAAGCCAATCCAGCAGTGATGAGCTCTGGGATCCTCTGACCCAACTGCAGTCCAGATGTAGCCCTGAGACTTCTGTATTTCACAGATACACAAAAAGAGTGACCTCGACTCCTAGATCCCTAAGGCAACCTACATGCTATTGCCATTCCCATAAAAAAACCCTTCACTGTGCAGTGCTAGTCCTGCTCCAGTGCCACATTCCTGGCAGAGGATGGTAGCCTCAGAATGAATATTTTCTTTTGAATGAATCAGTTTGCTTTATTATTATCAGATACAATAGTTTGCATTGCAAGTCCTTCATCAGATCACTTCAGAAGTAGATTACTGTATCAGGCTTTTAATATCATGCTAATTTGTTTCATAAATTACTAATTGAACTCCATAAATGACTCATATTTGTATGGCAAGTATCGCCATAAAGGGAACTCAGTGATCTCAGAGGAGGATAAATCACAGAACCATCCTCTCCTGCTATGTAACAAAATTAAACAGTGGGCTAGGAGCAGGATGGGGAATTTTCCTCCACAATTAGTCCAGAGCCCTTATCTCTGTGATGCATCTCATTACCATGTGTATTGCTCATGTCCCAGTGTGCAGTTTCCCCTGATGTGGAAGAAGCACATGGAAGAAGCAAGGTGCACAGACCCACACATCGAGGGCAAAGGATCTGTGGATCAGATCGAAAGGGAACATTCTTTTTTAAAGGCAAGTCAATCCAAAGTGCTGAGTTGCTTTACTGACATCTAATGTACATCATCACTGATGTCATCACTGAGTTTGCCTCCACTGGAGAGATTGGGTTTGGCCAGGCTCAGAAAATAGGACTTTTCACAAATTATCCAGTGCTGTCCACTTCCTGCCACACAAAATGCTGACTTTGTTTTTTCCAACACAATTGTCTCCAAAGACAACCTTAAAACAAAGTCACACCTTGCCTGGCTTGGCAGCTGGTGAAAGATAACTGATTATTTCAGGGCCAGTCTTCCAAAGGCAGCACTCTGTTCCTTGCTGGGCTGAAGGGAGGTCAGAGGCCTTCAGGCAGGTTTGTCTGACTGATTCTTTGCTCACTGACCTGCTGTTGTTCCCTAGGAGTCAGCCTTACCATCACTTGCCTTGCAGCAAAGGATGGGGTATTTTTCTAACCCAAATCCCAGCAATCTGGTATCTGCACCTGCTCAGCCACATTCACCTCCCACCAGAGTTAATGGAGTGAGTAGGCACTTCTGGTCAGAAAATCACCTGGCCTACAGCAGATGCCTCTCTTAGGATGAGATTAGTATCACTCCCAGGCAGCTGCAAAGGCCATTTAGCTGCTCATCAGCTGTCCCTGTCCACCTACAGCCCAAGGAATTCCATCCCAGGTGAGTGCTCAGATGCTGCAACAAAGGCAAAGCACAGTTGTTTTGCACACACAATTGGTCTTGTGTGCATCCTTTAGTTTCTGCCCTCCTGTTTTGTCTTGTTCTGAGCTGCATTTTATGACTGAGCCTAGGACAGGGAACCTGCTGCTGTTCCTGCACCTCCAAAAGCAACAAGAGCATGAAGACCACCACGTGCACAGGAGGTGCTGCTCCAGCACAAAGGCTTGGCACAGAACTGGTCAGCCAGGTTCCTACAGGGAGAGACATAAAGCCCAACTGGGATCTTTGCAAACATCTCTGCTGGTCTCCTGCAGTCCTGCTCAGTGTTTCACCCAGCAGATCTCTGAAATTAGAAAGCTGCAGAGTTCGAATGCATGACCAAACATCCTGCCTTAGCTCTACGAGAAAGATGTTGTTTATTTTACTCACACAAGGCTTATCTTTGTAGTAGCCATCAACTTTCCATGGAAAGATCACATTCTACTACCATACATCAGTCATTAGAGGCAGCTTCTAAACTTTAATATCTCCAAAGGAACAATAATTGTGACACTTTCCATATTTTATATTTACAGACCAGCAGAATGAACTCACTGGGATCAGCAGGTGGTGTATGTTCAGCTGCTCTTGGCAATACTCAGCTCACCTGTTCACAGTGAGGGCAGCTGCCATCAGGGAAGCAGTGCCCTGTGAATGTGCCATTCAGAGGGTAGGAGAGCCCAGATTTGTAAGGCAGACATCAAAGTGGTCTGTGACATGCAGATGTTTTCCATGCAGAGGATGATAAAAGTGATGGCCAAGACTTTGTAAATCCCGTGCTGTGTTTTTTCCTTAGTTTTCTCCCTTACATCTCCCATTTCCTTGCCTTCTCTTATGTGGAAGAGCAAAACTATTAAAAATGATGGGCTGTATCTTCAGCTGGTATAATTTGTTGTGACTCCACAGAGTCCCAACAGCCTGTTTACACAAGCTGCAAATTTCTCCCATCAATTTAAATCTCTACAGATTTACATCATGGGGAACAACTCTACATTTTTTTCCCATAGCTAATAAGCTTCTTCAAAAAAGAAAAGACAAACAAGCACCCTTGACATCTATTAAACTTGTATTAGATTTCAGAGGATGCCTTCTCCCACCCTATGTCACATCCTTCTCCCTGCTCCTCTGTTTATTAGAGGGTCTTCCCAGTGTCACGTGGGCCAGAGCTGAGCTGAGTTGCCCATGGATGGTGCCCATGGATGAACCCGTGGCTGGATCTGCTTCCTGACACATAGCTCTGTTCCCTTTTCATACCCCCAAGTAGTGCTTCAACCCATCCCAAAAATCCTTGAGTCCTGCTGAGGACAGAGCTCTCTTCACTACCAACCAGGCTCACTCACAGGATGTAGGGAAATATTCCTGCTCTGTTTGATCAAGGGCAGCAAGTTCAGTGCTCAGCTCCCTCTGCCTGGGTGAATTCCTTAACCAACAAACTAAAGGCTGTTTTTTAAAATGTTCTCCATCCATTTCATTTTCATTTCAAGAAACATTCCATCTTCCTATCAAAGAAAGGCACATTTGAAACCTCACAATTTTCTACAAAATTAAATGCTTGTGTTCCCACTTGCCCTAATCAGAAGCACTGTGGCCTCACATCCACACAACACATTGTACTGTGCTGATTTTGTGCTGTCCTGTAGAGAAACACAAGGAGGTTTCACATGACATTACTAACTCACCTCCCACAAAATCTCCCTCCTGTGGATAAAAGTAGCAATCTGAGCACTCAGCACACATGAAGACAGACACTTCCCATTGGGAAGCAGTTTGCTGAGCCATTTGGAAATCCTAAACACTTCTGAACACTCAACAGCAACAACTTTTCTGCTGGACAATACTCTGGCTGAGCCTGCTTTTGGGATATACTGAATTATCCTGAAGAGCCAGGTGACCTCAGTGCCAAACTCCTCCGTACTACATTCACTGATTTAATTTGACCACTGAAGCTCTCCAGGCTTTTTTGGAAGCCCTAGTTGCGATTCCAGGAACCAGTACGTCCAAGATGATCCCACGGCTTGAACACTGTCATTAAAAGCATGACCTGCTCCTGCTGGAGGCAAATGTTGGAGTCCCTGCAGGAGTGCAGGGAATGAGGAGGCTGTATCACCCATCTCAGCAGTGTATTTTCTGTGCTACAGAGCAAGGCCAAGACCAGTGGGGGTCTCTGAGGCCACATAAGAAGCCTTACATTTCTTCCAGCAAAAGCTGAGCCTAGTGACCTGCAAAACATGTCACAGATACATTTTCTTGATGGATTAAGGAGAAAGTAACCAAGATGATCAGGGCTTGGAGCTCACAGTGACAAAGGAGGGGCTGAGAGAATTACTTTGTTCAGCCTCTAGAAGAAAAGATGAATAGGAGACCTTATTCCTGAGAGAGCACCAAAAAGGCAGAGCCAGGCTCTTCTGGAAGGTGCACAGCTCTGCTGGTCATTGCACTGACCCCCTGTGTCTCCTGGAAGGCTCTCTCATAACCCACCCTCCCAGAATGGTGTTTGCTGCCTTTTGTAGGATCTCCTGCTCCAAGATCAATGTTTCCATGCTGCTCCTCTTTCCCTGGAACTGCTGACTTGCCGGGGGTTAAGCTGTCTCTTGAACAGCCCCCATCCCATTTAGCCTGTATCCCAGGATTTTCTTCCATGAAAAAGGCACTGTAAAGGCTCTGGACCCTGCACTATGATTTACACTTTTTCATCTCCTGCAGAAAGCCTGCCGTGTATGTGATGATACCATTCAGCTCCGTTTACCTGAGAACTTAAAAAAATACCATCGGAGGTTGTTTTTTCCATATGGGTAAATAGTAGGGGTGGGAGTATTCCTTATGGGAAACCTGGAACAGTCGCACTCTGTGGGCCTGACATTTCCTGCTGTAATTGAAACTTTTGATGTTAAAAATTCCATTTACACAGTGTGTCTCCAAGCCAGGCGGGGAGAAGGGCAGAGGTGGGCTCAGCGTTAGCGCACAGTTTCCCCACCCCCCCGCTGCAGCCTGTGAAATACAGCAGGTGAGTGCAGAGATGTAAGGGCAGGAATATGAGGAAGGAAATTCCAGCTGAGTTAGGTAATTTGGGTCAGAGGAAGCCAGGCGTAGTTACAGAGGCAGGTACAGATCAAATCAACTCAAGGCTTTGGGTCTCTGCAGCTGCCCATACCCCTGCCCAGGCGGGCTGGGAGCACTGCATCCACGTGGTCCTGTGCTCATGGGGGATGTGTGACCCAAACTTTCAGGCTCTGCCTCGAGAGGATGGAAAAATGGCTCTCCCAGAAGTGATGGGCATCAACGGGGAGAAACTTTGTCCTCTTGAAGATTAAAAGACTTTTTGCTGCATGTCTTTGAAATTTCCATCCAATGCTACACAACCTAATCCTCAACAAAAGCAGCCAAGTAGCCCAATTCTAACTGGAATCCCAACCGGCCTTAGGTGAAAATCCAAGCAGAAGGTCCCCCTGCTGCCAAACATAGGCTTATCCCCTCACCAATTCCAGATCCTGCCATGACTTTATTCCTGAGGATCTGCACAAACCTATACAAGCCAGACCTCCAGCCTAAATCGGTGTTGACTCAGTTCATCCCCAGGGATCCTTCCAGCTGGAAATACAGCTCGTGGGCCCATAGGGGATCCATCCAGCATGATTTGCCCAGCCTCTGCCTCAGGTCTGCAGCAGCCACCAGCCCAAATCCTCCCTCTACCTTCAGCTCTACCCCACCCCAGGAACTCCTGTCATTCCCAACCCTCGAGCAAGGCAGATTCTTGTCCTCCTTCCCTATGAAACCTCTGGCAGGCTCTCCAGGGGTGAGCAGCAGTAGCAAGAAACACCAGAACGCCGGTATCAACCCTGGCTCTGTCTCCTCCTAGCAGTAAATATGGGAATAAGACAAAGTCCAGGACAAGACGGAATCCCTGTGAGTAATGGACATAATTACATTAGCTAGGCAAAGTACCTTTATGTTAAGAAATATTTTTGGCATGCCATGAAAAGTTTGAATCCTGTCACACCCCAGCAGTTACAAAAGTCAAAGGCAACAGAACATGAGCTTTATTTTAACTGTTACATGCATTTGCATAAAAATGTTTCTTCAGAATGATAATGCAACTGTGCTTTCCTGTTTTGGTTTGGGTTTTGGGCTTTTTTGCTGCTTTCCCTTTTGATGCAACTTTCTTGCACTGTCAAAGGCAGAAAGTAGAACAGGAAGCAGTTCTGCCTGAGACTCTTTTCTCAGGCACCTTCAAAAATTAAGGCTCAATCCTTTAAGCTTTTCTCACATATCCAAAGACAAGACAGTAAAAAAAAAAAAAAAACCTAGACTCAGCAATCACTTCTTAAAATCTGGCTTTTCACTGTCAAATGGGACTCTGACCCTCCAGCCATGACAGTGACAGCCACAATAACAAGCAAATTACATTCCTCATTATTCTTCCCAGCAATCCTTGGGAGCAATGGGCAGTATGAAGTAAGAAAACTGGACTGGGTCTGCAGAAACAGCCACTTCAGAAAGGAAACAAATTAATTATTTGAACAGACACTTGGATTGATTCTCATTTCTAACCCTGTGACTTAAATGAAAACTGACTGTATGGTCAATTGACTCCTTGGGGTTCCACAAAAAAGTTCATTCAGGAACAGAAGTAGGGAAAACTTTTAGGGTCTCAAAAATACTAAAGTACATTTTGTCCCACTGCCTTTCTCAAATTCTATCACCTAAGCAGGCAAACTAAAACCCAAAGTTAACAGCTGTTATGTTTTAATGTTAGATCTAATATACAGATGCTCATTTTTATTGAAATATTTAATTGAGATATCACTGGAGAAATTCTTGATTTTTTCATCTAAGAAGCTGCTAAACAGTTTTTAAAAATAATAAATTAAATATTTAGGTTCAGATAGCACAATAGTTTTTATATGAGACAAAAGTATTTTTCTTCAAATTTTTGACAGAATTCATATCTTGGGGATAAATAAACTTAGGAAGATCTAAAACCCAGAATTGCCAGTGATCCCACTGCCTACCAGTTTTTTCTGTATCTCCCACCAAGGAATCTTTCATAGAAAAACTTACAATAAGCGTTCCAGTTTTCCCAGGCAAAGTTGGGATGATAAATTTCACAAAGATAATTTTTTCTACTACAGTGAAAGGAGTCTCCTAAGACTGTGGGTGTCCCAATATGTAAAGGACTGGCCCTTACTCAAGGGGTTCACAACTGAAAGAAAAGCAAAGATGGCAAACCAAAACTAATGTGACTTGTCCAGTGCCCCAGCACAGACTGGTAGTGGTGGTGCAGAAATAGTCTGGTTCACCCTTCCCTTAGTGACCTGTCTGATAGGAGACTGTGGTCAGACTCACTGATAAAACCTTTATTTTGGTTTCTCCTGCATTATTTTGGCTTCATGGGTTGGCAGAGCGTCACTGAATTTCAGTAAGTACAAATGTAATGGTCTTCAGCAAACAGCCAGAGGGAACCAGATCTTTATCTTGATCTTTTATTGATCTTGATTTTTTTCCAGCTGGAAGAACTGAGAATTCCCAGTGTGCCACTAGCAGAAGCATGTACTGAAAATTATCAACTTTGAGATAAAGAAAAAACTCAGAGGAGGAAAAAGAGATACAAGGTAAACAAAAAGCAGGAAAGTGCTGTCAGGGACCGATGGCAATACTTAGCCTAAGAGTTGTTGGAGTGTCTGGTCTAATGCTATGGATAAACATTTGTCCAAATGACAGTACACGATGTAAGATCATGTGAGATGGGCCAGAACTAAGTCATGATTGATGAGCCTTGGAAGAGCAGGACCTGGCTCTCCAAGGTTGGTTTTGCAACCTTTGATCTTTATAGCCACACATTATAAAGTGGTTTTGACTTGTAACTAAATTCCTGACATACTCAGCTGTAAAATCCCAGACATATCCTGAGCAATAAAACAAATACATAAACTGGAACTTAGGTGAGAGTCATCTTTACTGTCACTTAATGCTGGAAACAGCTAGAGCTTGTTCTGCCACATTCAGTAGGAAAATGCCATTTTAAGAGCAGTATGAGGGATTTGGGCTGAAAGCAAATTAATTGGGCCAAACAGCCTGTTTGATTAATCCTATCTGGATCCCCAATTTCCAGTGCCTCTAAAGAGCATCACAAACAGGCACCTTTCCAACTGTAACTGTACCACATGATGTTCATGAAATCCAACTTGTATCACTCTGTGTATCAGAGCCATGGGCCCTCTGCAAAAACATCACTGCCAACAGTGGATATCACCAATAAATCAAAGCAGTTGCACAAGACACAACTTAGGTGGCATTAATTAGATCAGTGGAAGTTATGATCCAACATAATTATCGTTTGCTACCCCACCTACAATTAATTTCAGTGTTTCTTCCTATCTTTGCGCCAGAGGGTCCATAGGGAAGCACTACATGCTCCAACAGCCTCCAGAGGCAGCACGAAAGAGCAAGGGCTGGTAATTATGTGAGTGCAAGTAAGGGGAAGGGGACTATCATGAGATGTGATCAGATACTATACAAGGGGACAGAAGTAAATTCACCCTTTGCCCCTTACACACCCCGTAGCTTTGCAGCTGCCTTATCTGACCTGCCAGTCCCTATTCACCAAGGTGTGGGCATAAAGAAATCATTGCAAGCACATGGAGCGTCTCACCAAAGGAAACCTGATTTCCCAAAGTCTTACATACATGTCAGAAATGAGCAGCACAGCCCAGGGGAGGGGAAGGAAGGTCAGTGTGCTTGGGTGGGACTTGCAGCATCTCTGACCTGTTTTGCACTGCTTGCTGTTACATCTGTAACAACAAGCCGTGCAAAACAAGAGGAACACGAATACACAGCAAGAAATGATCGGTGCCAAGGACCTGGCATCCACACAGGGCATTTCTATTCCCTGCTCTCCTTCAGAGCTGCAGCCTAAAGGCAGCAGCATCCAGCATGAGCTGGTCCAGGCTGGGTGCAGCCCTGAAGCCACCCCAGAGGAATCCCGTTAATGTTCTCCCTGAGTGCTCTGTGACATAAATGTGCAGTTCAGGGGGAATTTCTGGGAGATATTTCAGAAGCACACTGTTATCTCAAATGAAATTCTAATGCCAACGTCCCCCTTAGAGGCACCTCCAGATGGGGCATGGACAAGTGCCTGTCCTGCTGAAACAGCCCAACATGACAGGACATTGCTGCAGCTCTGCAGGGGTGGACACAGTGTCCCCAGCCAGTGGCACATGGTGTGGCTGCACCACCATGCAGGCAGCCAGCTCCCCTGTGTGGCGTGGGTGAGCTCTCTGGCTCTGGCACTGCCTGTGCCAGCAGGGACAATCTGACAATCCTGCAGCTCTGAGGACTGTGTCTCAGAAGAGGGAGTCATACAAAAACAAACACAAAAGGGAAACCAAGTGTTTGCAGGGCCCACAGCCCAGGACACAGCTGCAATGACAGTACAGGGCAGAAGAACTACTGCCTTTGAGCTGGCTGGAAGGACCTGATACAAAAGGTACCACATCTTTCAGGTCACAGCAATCCTTTCTGACTGAAGGTTGCACCATCACAGTGGTTGGAAGACAACGAGGTTTTCTGCTAAGAATCCCCAAAGATGCTCTGTTTTAGCCGGTCAATTGATTCTCTTAGTCTTTGACCTTTCTTCTATGCATCTGCTCTTCCCTACACTTACAATAAAACATTTTCCTTTGACACTGTGCAGGGCTGTGCTTAAAAAGGGCTTGGTGTAGTCAGGTGTGTTCCTGGTGAGCTGCAGGCTGCGGTACAAAGACCCCACTGTTTTTCAGAAGGCCATTCACTAATGTTCACTCAACAGAGGAGACCAACAGTACAGCAATATCCATCAACCCCTGCATTTGCTTGTAATTAAAGAAAGGTCAGGAGCTGTGCCTCTCTGAGGATCACACTTACCTTTGTATGGTCAAAACCCAAACGCAGACAAATTTCACAATGTAGACATCCAGAAATGTGAAACCTGGGACATGAAAAATATTAAATAGCCACCCGTGTATGTTTTTCAAGGTTTGTGAAATGGAATTGCCCCGCGCTTGGGTACAGAAATGTTGAGATTGTGTTTGGTACCTAACAGCAAAAGCTGTTGTGTTCCAGTTTTTTCATGCCTCGCTGCTACAGAAAGGCCATGATTCACACCACTTCATTATCTTTCCTCATTTTTATAGGCAGCCAGAGGGCATGCTGGATCCTCAGTTTGTTAGTCTGGATCCACTCATTAGTAAATTACATGTAGTGAGCAATGACGTGCACCTGGACATTTAGTCTGAGTAGATTCTTTGACACTCAAATTAGTTGTGCTACTCCAGCAAGAAAAGCAACAGATCTTTCTGAAATGTGATTTTTTTTCTTTATGCTTTTGCATTTCTAGGAGCCATAGCATCAGTGGAGAGGAAACAGTGAAGAGCAAGTATGAAAGAGAAGAAAGAAAAGCATAGGACTTCTCCCTGTGAAGTGCTGTTAACAATCCCTTTGCTGTGAACACAAGGATCCTGCAGCCAAGACCATGGCTACATCATGGAGACAATCTGAGTGGCAGCATTTACAATTTTTTTCTGTACGGCTAGATCAGAAATGCCAAACAAAAACACAGGCGTTTAGAGATTTAGCTGGGAAATTTGCAGCAGTGTTGAGTGCAAGCCTGGTGTGGTGCTCTGGAAATCTAGAAACAGAAACTACCTATAAATCTGCTTTCAGGGACCAAGCCTTTAATTCCAACCTGGTTCTCTTGTGGTATCATTACATATAATTTGCTTTTGTAATGGAGGGAACTGGAACAGAAAGGGACAGATACAGGAGACAAACAAGGAACAAAGTATTCCATATGTGGCAGACACCCCTTGGAGACCACAGGCAACTGGTGCAAGAATCAGAGAGAGACACAATCACAACCCCTTGCTCTACTATTCCCATCATTAGCTGGGTACCACAGAGAAGGTGGTTAAAAACGTCTTCTAAAATAGCTTTAAGGATTGGAAATCTGATAAGGCAAATACAAGTGGCAAAGCTCCACTGACGTCAGTGAGACTTATATAAGGGAAGATTTTGTAATGGTAAAAGTAATACTGGAACTGAAAAGTCCTGCACACTGAACAAGGAAGTTTTTCAGGTTAACCTCAACACAAGCTACAGATTTGTCCTCAAAACAATTTCTCCCCTGATCAGCAAATAAAAACTGAACTTGGACTATTTCTGCAAAAAGCATCACTTTGTGTATGCAATCACACAAGCATAATTCACTGCAAAGCTACCCAGTAATAGGCAACTGAGATATTAATACAAAATCATATTTTTAAATGTGAATTTTGAATTTATACATATGAGAATGTTAATGAAAAGATGTGACTGTGAAATGCAGTACATTTAGCCAGTCCTGGGACAATATGGTGTGGGAGTCATTCTTCCTTCATACAATTCTTCTTTTCAGGGCCTTCAAGTAAGTTGGTGTGAATTAACACTGCTCATTTGAAATCAATGGGGAAAAAAAATGGAGCTGTGCCAAATTACATCAGTGAGGGATCCAGCCTTTTGACTTCAAGTTATCCTCAGTTAACACTGGCGTAATCAGAAAAAGGAGACATTTACTTCCCTGTCCAATGAAAATAGCCTGGGTATTGGCTACTTTCAGAGAACTGCCTGAAAACATTACACAAACCATGAATTATTCACAGTATTAAACAAATAATTGTGACTAGTAAATAAATATTTGAAAGTAATGGCTGGTTCATACACCATTCACACATAGTGTAAGGGGGAGATATTCATCATATGAATTGCCCATTAAGAATTACTGGCTCTGCTCTAGTTATAACTGATAAACAGTCATGTGGATAACAAGGCAAGTGTTTGGCACGTCTCCTGCTTTCATTCCCAGCAATATGGCTTCCTTTTCAACAGACACATAAGCTCAATTATTTATAGCCCTTCTTCCAGAGAAACTGACTGCCTTCCATGCACCTGAAGGGCAGGAGCTGGCGTGTAGTTTCCCCAATCCCTACTTGTCTGGTTAAATTCCAGGTCAGGCAACAGCCCTCTGACAGAACCACATTCCTGCTGTAGTTTCAATTACCTAAATTATTCTTCACCTCCTGTCCTAAGCATGGGCATATTTTTGATGGCCTGAGCTGGGAAATATGAATGCAAACTGCTACCAGATGTAGAGAGGAAGAATGATTTCATATCGGAGGCACTGGCCTCTGAGTCAAAATCTCTGAGCCTCTGCTGTGCCACAGGCTTTCTGTAAGCCACTTAGGCCCAAATCCCCGAAGGTATTTAGGCTTTTAACTCCTGCTCATTTCAGTGAGAGTTAAAAGCCTAAATACCTCCATGGATCTGGGCTTTAGCCTCTGTGGTTATGTCTACACAGCACGGGGGTATCCATAGTGCTGAGCAGGCACATCAGAGCTGACTCCTAACACCCCGGCTCTGGGAGAGGAGTGATATCCTGGTGTTGGAGAGTGGAATATAATCTGATTGTGGATAGCCTTCACCACAGCATTCCCAGGAGCTAGCCTGGGTCCCTGCACACAACACTCCATTCTGCTGAGTGGGTGCAACCCACATGCCCCAAAATGACACTGCAGTTTGGGTCACAGCCTGCCTCACTTGGACACAGGGGTCATCTCATAAGGTTCATATGGTGCACGGGCATTCTGCTGGTGGGCAGCATGTAAAGCACAGGAGGCCAACAGTCTTGGTTCAGCTGAACAGTCCTACAAATTCCATCTTAGCTCAGCTTCCACTGGCCACAGAAAGGCAGCAAGGAGCTGTGCAACATGGTCCCAGATAAAATATCAGGCACCTTTCACTTATAACACCAGCGCAACATCTGACTGTGTCTGCAAAGAGAATCAGAGCAAATGGTTAGCAAACAGTTATGGTGGTTAAAAAAAGAAATGCTTTGCTGCTATTCTATTGTCAGTTTTGGCAAGCAGCACAGGGGAAGCGAAGCACTGATAACATTGCTTTATTGTTCTTGTAGGTCCCAACCTTAACATGCTACATCTGTATCTTCTGTCTCAAGAAGTTGCTTTCTTTTCATCAAACACATTCCAGAAGTCAACAGTAAAAGCACTGACAAGAGACAGCAGATTGATCCATTAACTCTCACTCACTGCTAACAGTTCCTTGGCTGAAACCGGACCCTGCATTCCACTTGGGAAGATTTGGTAAGTTCAAAATGTAAACACACTCACAGGATTTGGTTACTGCTCTCATGCAGTGCAGCCCCTGCCTCTGCATAGCAGGAGGTGCTGGGAATCTCCACAGGTGCTGTACCTCTTATTTTATACATGTGTAATTAAGGAACAACCAGGACAGGCCAAACGAGTCCTGTGTGCCTCGTGTTACTATTATACTACATTCTCAGTTAGTGCTAATCAATGTGGTTGCAGTGAAGGATATTACAGCACACAGCTCTTTCTAATATGTCTAACAATAATAATAATAAATAATAATAATAATGAACTGTCCCTTCACCAGAAAAGATGTAATTAAATGAGCATTTATTTTCACTTTGGAGACAGGCCCTTAAGCATCCTCCTTTTAGCAGCAGATAAAATGAAGTCTTGCCTGTCGTGGCTTTGAATTTGGCTTGCAAAACCAGGCTTCATTTTAAGTAAGATTTATCCAACAATGCTCCTTTGTTGAATTACTATTCTCCATCCATCCAAGCACGCAGGGCCTCTGCTCACTGACCAGCACTCCAGTGCACTGTAAAAGCACGGCACAAAACGCCACTTCTCACGCATTTTTCTCCCGAAGCTGCAAAGCCCAACTCAGGCTCCGCTCCATGTGCGGCTCTCTGCCCCCCTCTACTGACTGCCACAGTCGGTCCCGGTCCAATTCCTGCATCCAGGGACTCAGCCCGAGGTGCTGTTACCCTTGGAGAGGTGACAATACACCTTCTGAGAGGCGGCAAGATGCTGGCTTATCCTGGGAAGAAGCTGGTTTTTCCTCTGCAGCGGCTGGACAAACAGGGTTTCATCCAAGAGGCCGCCGAGTTCAGCTTCTTCCTTGCTCACAAAATAGAACGAGGATTTGTGCTGTGAAATTTGACATGGAGGTAGAACATTACTGCAGTATTCCAGCCAATCCCTGAATACTGCGACTCAAGAGGGTGTCTTTGGTGTCCCATCAGGTTCTTGGGATGAATGACATTTTCCAGGATGGACACCTCCTTCAGCTGAAAAGTTACTGTTCTCCAAGATTTCACATATTTTGATGTGACAGTGGCACTTCCCAAAGAAAACTTTTCCAAGAAACATGCCTAATCAAAGAGCCACATTCTGAAAAAGTGCTTTTGATGCACATCTACCTATTACTGCCCTTTGCTCTTCACGCAGACATGGCACCACATACAGTCCTGGAGCTCATGAGCAGAAGCAGCAGAGATTGCTATGGGGAAATGCCAGGAGCTGATGCACTGACATCACTGGGATTTTTGCCACTGATTTCAGTAGAATCATGATTTCATGCAGGATTCTGCTGCCATTGGACTCAGAGTTTAATTACACAACTTTTCACTAACTGCCTTTCTAGGTATCTGCAAAGCTGATTTCCCTGATTTCCCTCCAATCTCACTCCAGGGGTTAGTTCTGACTTGTTGCAGGAGCCTATTTGGAAACTTTGTGCTCCTTATACTTGCCTTCTTCCTCTGGTACTGTACAGTCCCAGACACAGCTCCTTCTGCCAGGCGTACCTGAGTCATCCCTGTTTACATCTTAGCAGCTTCAGTTTTCTTTCCCTTGTTGTCTCAAGTTTCCAGTGCTTTTTTGCATCTCCCCTGCTTTTCTCTCCTCCGTGATCAGGTCTTATGTATTTAATATCCTTTTGTTACACAGATCTATAAACAGATCCTGATCTAGGGAAAATGACTTCTTGTTGTTATTATAAATCTGGATTGGCAGTTTGGTCTGTTTCCAGATCATTTTGGCCTTCTGGCATAACCATTAAGAAGTCATTCCCCTGTCAGATCCAACTCTGCCTGTACAGAGAGATGTCCTGCACATTCCAACTGCAAGTCCTTCAGGACTCACAGAAGTGAGAGCAATGGGACTAGAGATTTGGACAGAAATAGGAGCACCTCCATAGTAATTTGGGAGGACAGAGAACTTCCAACACCTTAACTTACAGCAGCCTTGCAGTAAAAGGCATGTCAGCAACACATTGACCAGCTTCAATCCTGCTCTTTTGGATACCTTAAGCAGTGGAGAACACCCTGTTCAGGCACCAGCTGTTGAATATGCAGGTGGCATCCAAGGCAGGCTTGTCCAACCTGCCCCAAACCTGAGGAAAATTAAAGCTGGTTGTTGTTTGGTAATCTGCACTCCAATCACACCTCCAGTTGCACTACAGGGGCACAGTGGGTGAGCAGGACATCATTCCCCTCTCTGTCTGCACTCTCAGGAGCAGCATGAGTGGTCTGAACAGCAAGGGGGGCTGGAAGGCTGGACTGAGGAGTCCTGCCTGCCTGCAGCCTGCCCAGTTTGTCCTATAGTAGCCGGGGTTTGACAGCAGCTCAAACACACACTGATAGTTCAGTCTACCTCTTTCCCCCTTATACTCTGGAAAAGAAGGAAGACTTAAGACTGGAATAGCCTGGATCTATTTCAGTTGCTCTCTCAACAAGTGATCTGTTAAAGGTAGAAATATGCATCTGTATGAAGTTGCTGTTTGCAATATGTATTTTAAATCCTGGTATGAGCATGAGAGAAACTATCATGGAGATTTAAAGAAAATTAATTGCCACCTTTTTTATAGCAGTTCAGAGTTTATAACTTGTTTTCACTTTCAGAAGAGATGTGTTTTACTTGACTTGGATCCTGCAGAGGATTTTTGGGATCCTGGAATGAGATGCTGAAAATCACTGTATTGCACTGCTACCTGATGTGAAGATAAATGCCACCAGCAGCAGCTGAGTCACATACGAGCACAACTAATGTGAAATGAGAATAAAGCCTGTAAGTCCCTAAGTCCACAACTGTGCTCTAGCACAGCTAGAGCACCTGCAAATTCAGATCCACAGATACAGTTATGTATCTTTTCTGCCTGCAGAAGTGCAACAGTAACTAAGAGAAAGGGAAGAACAATTTGGACTCTTCAGTTTTACAGGCTACACTGAGAGGGCCTCTGAAAGGTGGAGATTTTGAGGAAGTCTCAAGTTCCAGACAGAGAACTTAAAATCACAAACAGCTTCTCATTATCTTTCCCCAAATTTGCAGAAGTCAAGACAGAGATATAGTTGACAGAAAAACAGATTTCCTAATGTCTGACCTGGTTATTCAGAGGCATTTTCAACATGAGAACTATGAAAACTTAAATCCAGTGAATCCCTGCTGATCTGCTGCATAACTGCTTGGTGTCACACATTCAAAATGGTCCAACAATGCGTGTGTGAGCAGGGCTGCCTCAAAAGCTTCAGTGTCTCACCTTGGCTAAGCAAGTGTAAGTTTGGATACTTATTTAAAAGTTGTTTGTATCCCTTATTCCATGAGGCCAGGGTGAAAATTTTGTTGGAATAATCCTTCTCATGAGGTCTCCAATAATACCTGCATCCAGCTGGGCTAGAAAAACACTGGGAGCAACCTTTGAGAGACTTTCCTCATTTTGCCTTCCAATTCCAGCTGAGACTCGGAAGAGCAATATTTTGTAAGCAGGACCAGCAGTGGGAGAAGGAAAAGTTTGCTAAGTCTTGGTAAACATATCCCTATGAGCCAGCTCTGAATGCCTGCCTCTGCACATACCCCGAGTCCAGGGAACCACAAACAAGTGTAACTGGCTGTACAAATCATATATTCTCTTGATAGAAAAATACAACTGCCTATGTGCCTGAGCCTCTGCACTTAAGTAATTGAGGAAAATAAGTCACTTATAATTTCAAAAAGCTGTCAGCTGTGTCGTTAGAAATTAAGATAGCATGGATGCAATGAATCAGTACATGTGCCAACCCACAGAGGTCAAATATAATCAGGCAGCAAATTACAGTAAACATTTATGAATCCCTTGTATACGGCACATGACCCCACCCACTCATTCTGGCACAGAGGTTTGCTGTTGATTGCACTGGTCCTTCTGGCATTTCATGTCCTCATGCAAGTCACACCAAGTAGCCACCCTGAAATATTGTACTAGAACATGATCAGACTCATTTTAATCATTGTGTGTATTTTAAATGATGACTAACACACCGAGAGGATGGGAGAAACCAAAACGGTCAGGGAGCTTTTTTTAAAAGAGGAACAAGGAACATGTAAATTGAGGTTTCTATTTAAGCAAGAAGAAACTCAGTGCATCCTTCTGCAGGGGAAGGATGGGCTTGTGCCTGAAGCACAGAGCAGGGCTTCAGGTAAGACCCTGCTGGCCACAATTCTCCAGGATAGCACAGCAAACCCATGACAGTGTTCCTCAGCTCCCTGTCTGTGAAACAGGGATGATTAGGCTCCCATCCTTTATCTGTCTTGCCCATCTACACCAAGAACATTGAAAGGGACTGTCTTTAATTAGGTGTCTGTGTGTGCTTAGCACAATAAGGTGCCAATTTTAGCTGAGGTCCCTGAGAGCTCCTACCTGGCAAATGAAACAGGCATTTACTGCAGGGTTAATGACCAGCTGAGATTACTTGATCTTATTATTTCATTTGTACTGCTGTCACACCTAAGAGCAGCAGCCACAGACCTGAACCTGTTCTGTGTTTGCATTTAATGCATACAGCACATAATGACAGTGCCTCTCCCAAACAGCTTAAAATTAAGTTTTACTTTCCCTTCCCCCACCGCCAACTTGCACAGAGTTTGTTCAGGGAATGCTTTTCAGATAATTCTGCTGTTGTGACAGCTTCAAGCATCTCCTTGTGCCTGCTCAGATTAGACCTGGGTAACACCTGACAAGGGCAGATGGGACACTAATCACAACTAGAAGGAAAGTGAGAAATATTTTCTACCAAAAAGTTTAAAGAAACAAAAACATTTCCTGTGTTTTTAAATGTAGTAATGTCCTGCTGATATATATATATATTCTTTTTACAAAAGGAAAAATAAAATCCACATAAGAAAGACCAAAGAAACACTTTGATGTTTTGTCTTTAGACATGCAATTAATGTTGGTGGAATTGCAGAGTTTTTATCAATGGTTGACTTGAGAAAAAGCATTCCTACTGTATTTTTCTCCAGAAAGCTTTGATACCAAAGTGTCAGGGACTCTTACGCACAAGCACAGAGGGTTTGGGGTATGAAATCCATTCCCAACCCTAATCTTGACTTCAGTCTACAGACCTTGAAGCTTCTCTTGCATGTTACAGTATCTAGGGAAGCCTTGTACAAGACAGTACAAGCTGCATTAGAGGATACTTTGGGGGCTGAAGCGGAGCTTCTAGCAGGGGATGAAAGAGATGGAGATGTGAGATGTTCTATTTAATAAGCCATTTCCTTTCCCTGTGGTGGCACTGATCCTTAGGAGAGACTTACTTTCTCCTAGTAAAAAAACTTTACAAAGGAGGTTCCTTACCAGCTGCAGATGAAAGGACAGGAGCTTGCAGGAATATCTTGTCAGCATCATTGCCTGTTTTATACTTTGCACACACCTGGAGAGTCCTGGAATACAAGAGAAACCACTTCTACATTTTTGGTTACCAGAGGAGTTCCCAGAGCAAGTCTGGGACTCTTCAAAAACTGGCATTTTACCAAGAAGTCACAGACAGCAGGAATAAAGTACTTTCTCCTTTGCCTTCTTCAAACTGGAAAGACCCTGCAGCCTTATTTGGTTGGTGTGTGCAGAGGTGCACAATGGAGAAAGCAGGGACTGAAGAGGAGATTCATCCCAGCACTATTCAGCTTCTCATAACTATCAAACAGTGATAATTTCTGAAAAGGAAATCCCTTTTATTTAAATAGCTAGCAACAAAAAGAGAAAATAATGATGTGGCCTTCCACTCCACCCTGCATTAATACCTCCCTACTACAACAACTGCCTTTCAAGCAGAACACATTCCGAAATATCTACATGGATAAAAGACCCTGGGAAAAAGACCCTGTGAGGAAAGCAAAAATCCCTTTAAGAAGGGACATGGTAGTGCCTATTATACCACAGGATATTCTCTCCTATGATGTCATCACATGCTATTCCTTAACCAGTGCCCAACAAAATCCAAATTCCAAGAGTTTGGAATATTACATGAGAGCAGGACTAACCAGACATCCTTTTGGAAATGTCATCTCATGTCATGTGAACCTAAGGATGATAATGAATTGTCAGTCCCATAACCTGGAAATGGCTGGATCAAGTATCTTCTGAATTACCCCAAATGCTTGTCTTTAAAATTTTCAGTAAGTTTTGCTCAAGTTTGGGAGTTAAAATTGATAGGCCAGGAGGCAGAAAGCTCCCTGCCAATCTTATTTTTAAGACCTTTTACGAAGGCCCTTAAATACTGGTACATGTGATAACATTGGCAGCAATGATCAGAGCTTCTATTAGAAAAAAACCCCAAATAGTCAAATTCTAATTCCCTCAGCTGCAGATAATGAAGTATAGAAACATGAACAATCAAATAAATCCCCAAGAAGGTTTACAAAATCTCATAATTTTCAAGCAGTGGTGTGGTTTGAGAAGCTTGACTCATGGCTTCTTAATGTTTTGAGTTAGCAAGACTAGTTGGCCGTGCTAGTGACTGAAGTGAGCTGTATTTTACACTGTAAAGTCAATCAAGTGTCTACGTGGCAATTAGCCAGGAACCCTAAAATTAACAGCCCATTAGAAACATGTTATTATTTACATGGACAACCCCTCTAAAGGCAGGACTAAGAACAAGGGAGAGGACCAGTGTCCATCACACGTGTTTCCCCAATGGGGTCAGCTGGATGCAGTGGAGTGGAGAGCAGCATTTCAGTGGGCAAACAGGTTCGAAATGGGTCCTACCACACTACAGCTCTGTCCTGCAAAGAACTGGATTTAGGATTAGTGAAATGTTTCTCAGTTGGCCTGAGACATTTCTCTTGAGATGAACCCCAAGCCTGCAGGCATTGCTGGTACAAACACGTTGTAATGCACTGGCAATTTCGGCCCCACATTGAGGAGGGTTTGGTGTCAGCAGGATGATTTGGGAGAACAGCAGCAATGTGGGTCAGGGTTACATGGAGGGAAGTAAGTTTAGAGCTCATTATGTCTTTCCAATGACTGAAGGGGACTTCTGCAGGATCAAGCAGTTTTTTCCAGCACTGCTGATTAGAACTGGGCAAGACTTCTGTTGAAGGAATTTGGCGTCTTCAACAAACACAATTCAACTGTTGGCAAAAATCAGGAGTTTTCATTGAAAACTCAGTTTCAATGAAAATCCCAAACTAAACACTGTGATTGTTCATCAAAAAGTATCTTTGAATTAAAAAATTAAACACTATTTCAGATGTTGAAATTCCACTTTATAATTGTTCTTGCTTTTGATTCTTACTGCAACCTCCTTACAAAAGAAATTTGGATAAAACATACATCAAAAATAGAAGAGGAAGGGATTTTTGAATTGTGTTTTTCCACCTGGAAAAGGCATCTCTAAGGCAGTCCTGTTAATACATGTGGAGACAAAGCAGCATTAGTAACATTGCTAACATTTAGAAGACATGGATATCATTCATCTCAGGATCTTGGAGAACACACTTTTTTATTCAAAGATTTTCAGAGGTGGGACAGCAATCTTTGGAATATATCCATAAAAACTAGATGAAAATCAAAGAAGGGAAGTACTGAAAAAATAACAATGAATCAAAATCCATTGGACTTCACTCTGGAGTTCAGATCAAATATTCTTCTCTTAGGAAGAGGAAAGGTATTACAGCCTGGCCAACTGTTATTAGGAAATAGAATTGTAATTGTGTATTGAGTTCTTATCTTCAGATGAGGTAATCCACAGCATGCTGATGAACGTTTATCAACCAGGCTGGTTAAGCCCCAGGGAATGACAAAGGGGAGAAAGAATGGGAAGGAGACACATTGGCTATGAAACACTCCTTGCTAGAACAAGAAACAATAGGGTGCTGCAACTGAAAAAGGAAGAGAGACACTTCCTGGGACAAGATGCCTTGCAGAGGTGCATCACTACCATGAGATAAGGGTACTCTCAGTGACAAGCTGGGGCATCAAACCACAGCAACTCCTGCAGTGACACACAAGGTCTTTCTGAGGGTTATGCTGAAGGTTTCTAAGGCCAAGTGACTGCAAAGTATTTGTTTCTCAGGTAAAACTGTTTAAAAAAACTTCTTGTAGGAAGCAAGTTCTAAGCAATTCTTGAATACCAGAGACCTGCAAAATCATTTAAAAGAGACACCCAACCCAGCACACTGCTTCAAACTTCTCCATGGGTTTTGCTGTAAATTAATCAGTAATTTTCCGGCTTCAGCAAAGCTTCACAATTCAACATTTTAGTTCTTATTTTCTGGCTACTCTTAACTGAATTAATTATACTCTACATAGTAAACAGCAAATTTGTTTCAGATCTGCCACTGGAGTCAAGCTCTCCATAGGAAGAGAGTTCAAATTCCAAACTCAGAGAAAGAATAAACACTATTCCCACTCAACCACGCCCAAAAGGGGCTTGGGATTGAAAGGCTACAAAGGAGAACTATAGAGGGATGTTAGAAGCAAGGCAAGAAGAGTTTCACACTCAAAGCATTTCTTTTTCTAAAAAAGCTTTGGCCAGTGCTGGTTAGATCTTACAGGAAGCATCACAGAGCACAAGAAGAACTGACAGCACACGTGCTGCTTGTACTGCTGCCCATCCTTTTTCAAAAGGAATTTTGCACTCTACACCCACTCCCAAATTTGAACACCTTTGCTTTAATCCTTAACAGAATTTATATCCAATTTCTGTAACTTCTGTGCAGCCTTCCATTTACTCAAGTAAGCACCAGTGTCCTGTTATAAAAACAATTTCCAAGGAGGAATATGGACACCACATGAATTAATAAAACAGACACATGTGTGGAGGAGCACCCACAGCTTCACCTGCAGAGCAGTGTGCTCTTGTATTGGAATAAGGCTCTTCCCTGGTGGCATCACACAGGGTGCAAAGCAGGCACAGTCCATTCCATGATAAGAGGAAAACCCTCAGCCAACCTCCTGCGGCAAATCCTGCCCCTAAGCAGAGGTGAGACTTGCTGAGAACTCACTTGCTGAAGTACCATGAACTTCAACTCTTTGGTGCCTGACACAAGAGAGTCTAAAGGGGTCTGAGGTTTTATAATCCAATTATCCTGTATTGGGCATCCAGATCCAAGACCTGCAACCAGTGATAATCTTATCCAGAAATAAGTTCCCTCATTCCCTGAGCTGCATCCGAAGCAGACTGAGCAACAGGCCAAGGAGGGGATTCTGCCCCTCTGCCCTGATGAGAGCCCACCTGCAGTGCTGCATCCAGTTCTGGAGTCCTCAGCACAGGAAGGACATGGAGCTGTTGGAGCTCCAAGACGATTAGAGAGATGGAGCACAGGCTGAGAGAAGTGGGTTTGTTCCACCTGGAAAAGAGAAGGCTTAGGGGTGACCTAACTGTGACTTTCTGGTACCTGAAGGGAGCCTACAAGAAACAAGAAGAGAGACTTTTTACAAGGATCTGGAGCGACAAGACAAGGAGGAATGGCTTACAGATGAAAGAGGGTAGGTCTAGATTAGATATTAGGGAGAAATGTTTCCCTGTGAGGGTGGTGAGGCTCTTGCCCAGGTTGACCAGAGAAGCTGTGGATGCCCCATCCCTGGAAGTGTTCAGGGCTAGGTTGGATGGAGCTCTGAGCAACTCAGGACAGCAGAAGGGTCAGATGATCTTTGAGGTCCCTTCCAACCCAAGCCATTCTATGTTTCTGTGATTTCCAGCCCTATTTTTCTGTCAAACAGCAGGCTGCAAAACCAACACAGCCTCTGCCAGCTGGTTGAGTAACCCCACAGAAATGTGTACACAAAGTTCTCCCAAATCCCATACATCACAACAAATAATTGATGACCCTGGTGACATTTATGACTCTTTGTCAATCTGACAGCTCTTTCACTAACTTAACAAGCAGGAAAATAAAGAGTAATTTAGCAGATCTTGTGCTTCTTGTTCATGCAGGTCACCGCTGTGACAGTCACTCAGGCACAGATAAACTAGCACATGAGCATCTCTCCCGGCTGCCGAGCTGGCCAGACAGAAGTGACAAAGGGAGCGACGCTGGCACTCCTAGAACTTGCTGAATACCACCATCTACTGGCATAAACTGTGGATGAAGGAAACGAAAGGAGTGGGGACAGCAGGGAAGCAAGGAGGGGAAAGTGAAAGAGGTGGGAGAAAAATGGTATGAGGAAGACAAACCCAAAGTCACCTATTGTAAAACAAAAGGCCATTTAGATGAGTAACAAAGGAGCAAGAGACTAGAGGGAAAAGGAAAAAAGATCATGGTGGAGGCTGTTTTCCTGACAAATTGTACCCCCACACCATGTAGCTGGCTCTGAGTGCTGGGCAGGAGCCGTGGACACAGCACTGGAGCCCAGCTGCTGGGAACCAGCACAGCCCTACTACAGTAGGTACAGGCAGGTCAGCCCATCCCAGACAGGCTTCCCACAGCCCTCAGATCACTCTGGCTGGTCCTGTGTACCACAGGCCATTACAGCTCAAAATATTTTTGTATTTTAGCCCAAAATCTTCTGTTTGCTTCAGGTACCTAAAAGAACACATCTGGCCTTAGCTGAATGCAACCAAGAGATCTCTGGAGCTGGTTGGAATGGGTGGTCACCTCCTTCTCACTGCAGTTCCCATCCACACCAGGATCCCTGCAGAAGCCTTTGGCCCATGGACTCAAATTGTTCAGGCCTGGCCTCCTGCCTTGGGCTGCTCCTGGACCTGGCAGATCTGTGCCCAGCATGTCCCAATAGACCCCAGCCTCTGGATGTCTCTGTGTTGCAGAGCTTCTCCACAGGCAATAATGCTCACCCCACTATTGATGGGAGTTCAACTGGAATTTGTCTCCAAGATAGGGAAGGCTCCACATGTCATTACCATAGTGCTCAAGTCATCCACCCACTTGGAGCTGCAAGGCTGCTATCACACTGATTGCTGTATGTACACCTTCCAGGAGTGACTTTACAATCATCTACTCACCCAGAGTCATAATTAGAGACAGGAATGCACTATTGCAAAAGAGATTTAACATTCATCTGAATCCTTAACATTAATTTGTTTCAGCCCTGTGTCAGCCCCCTTTCCGTATTTGCTTTCAATGAATATTTTACCAAATTAATTTTCTGGCAGGAATATTGGTAGAAATGGTACATTTTAAATCAGTACTGAGGAATGCTCCTGGGAAAGAAGCTCAGTGTTCGTAATTGTGCATATTTTCAACAGAAACCCAACATTAAATCTGTGCTTATCCAATCCCATCCGCCAGGCTGTAGTTCAAGAGGCCTCCAGTCCCTGTCTGTGCAAAAATCCCTGTCTGATCCTGGAAAACTCCAGCAATCCCTCCAGTTCCCTCTGCTCCTGGGGCAGCACAGCCAGGCACAAGAGTTCAGAGCTGCCAGCACAGCCAAATCTTCCCAATGGCAACTGCACAGAGGGTCTTACCAGAGCCAACATGGACACAGATACAGCTGCCTAGCACAGGACAAGGCTAAAACTCTGTGCTTTTAATTGGGCTGGACAATTCCAGTTAAAATAACAGTCATGGCTCTCAAATTGCTCTGGTTTATCTGGTTTAATCTGAATTATCTAGCACAGGTTAAAAAAATCCAAATCAAGAACACATCTGCATTTTTTCTATGGAAATACTATCAGCCCTATTTTTTCCCGCCACATTCAGGTGACAAAGCCCATAGGCAAGTCTTTACCTTTTCTTCTTGTCCCTTATTATGCCACAATTTATTCCCCTTCTAGACCACAAGCAGCTCTGAAAATCTACTTCTTCTCCTTAAAAAAGACCCTAAAGTATAAAACCCAAATTAAAAAATCCATATCTCAAGTCCCTGTCTCACAGCTCCCTTTGCAAGGAAAGGGCTCAGCCACACAATCAGGGATTTCATCACTCCTCTCTGGGAGTTTTGCTCTGTATGGGAAAGGTTGGAATATCAAAGAAATTACATTCCACTTAAAGTTTCTGCTGTTGTGACACTTTCCTCTACCTTTCTGTTTGTTTTACCTCTTTCCTTGTTCAGCCTAGCAGCCTATCCTTTCTTCTTTTCTCTCATTTGCCTACTCCTTTTTTCCTGTGTTCCTCTTCACTAATTTCCACCTCATCGTTAAGTCAGCCTGCACCATCCTCATAATATTGCAAGAAGAGAGGGTAAAACATAACTGAGTTATTTCTTTGCAGGGATGTGTCAAACCTCACCAGAACCTGTGGCTTAATATGCTCTGGCCTTTTTTTTCTCCTCCACCAAATCCCAGGATAAAACACACCCTTCAGCCTGTGCCATCACACCATCTGTATATTGTCACTATTCTCACCTCCACAGCAGCCAACTTTCTGTCCTTTGCCTCATCATTTTCTCAGGTTTTCTCACCTCAGTCAGACTCCTCCTCTCTCCTCCGCATTTCCCTTTATTCACCCCGGGCTGTGAGCCAAATGCCTCAGGTCTGATAATAATAATAAAGCAAGAAATAAATAAATAACAAAACAAAACAAAAAACAGACAGAGGAAAAAACAAGGGGAAAAAACTCCCCAACTCCAAAGGTCTGCATAGGATTAAACCCCATTTGCCCCAGATGGCTTCGAGACAAGGGTAAAAGATAATTCAGACACAGAAGGATGAGATAGCCAGACTTTCCAAGTCAGCCAGTAATGCCAGAAAACATACTGGGCTAATTTCATTCACATGGTACCAATGCAAATTACTGGTGTTCGGGATCAAGGCTGGGATTTTCAAAAGGGTTAAAGCTCATGTTTTTAAAAGCTCTTTACTCACTTACGAGTCAAAGTCCCATTTTCAAGAGGAAGTTAAGAGCAAAAACCCTCCTCTGGAGTCAGTCCTAATTCTACTAGTCAGACAGGCATTCCCAGTTCCTGACTTTGCCAGCCCCTCGTTTTCACTGGGAAAGTCCCCAGGATCTCTCTCAGTGTGGGCAGGCACAGGCTATGCCTTGGCAGGGTGATCACCCTCTGAGTTGGGTGACACAAGGGACACACGACAGCCTGCCCAGATCCTGTGCTTAGAGCTGCCTTCTGTGACAGGGCTCAGAGGTACTGGGCAGCTGTCCCTTGAACTCCTCATCCCAACTCCAATGACGCCCAAGTCATTTAGGGTACAAATTTCAGAGGTATCTTATGGCCAGAAGTTTACAGATATTGACTCTGTTCTCTGGTGAATTAGGAACACAGGGTATCAATTTTCAATTGAATTTGCACCTTTGAGCTGTAGAGGTGCTTTTTGAAAACCCCAGTCCTGTAAACACAACCACCAATGAGCACCAAAAGACTGGTTTTGAAATAGTTCAGCATCCCCACTGGAGAACACGTTCTCACATGCATCCCAATCCCTGGCTGGTACATCAATGGAATGCCCAGATGTTCAAATATGCCAAGCACACCCAACCATTCTTCACCACCCAGTATTCTCACCAGGGAGGGCAGAACTCAGTACTGCTTTTCTGAAGCTTGCTGTTGAGATTGTTTGAAAGCCAGGCCCTACTATTTACTACTGCTCTGAACAGCTCCAGTCTTTTAATATTTGTTGGCAGAAACTGTACCTTTGTCTCCAAGGCAGCCTCATCTTCCTTTTCAGACATAATTTCTGACTTCAGTAGCAATAAAGGTAGATTAACCAGCTATTTTGAAAATCCCACCATCTATACCATGTCACAGCAACTCAACACCAATTAAATTTTGGATCTTGAATCTTTTCAACAAACTGGCAGTTAATGATCTATAGGCAAAGACTGTTTGACAAGCACAGCTGAAATGTAAAGCCATATGTGAAAATCACCATCTTTTCACACACAACTTGTGAAGAGAAAGAGGAAAATATGAATCAAATTAGCTATCATTATAAATAGTGGTCTGGAAATGAATCGCAGATGTTTTGATGGAGAATGGGCTTTTTCGTAACACAATTCTTCTGAAAAGTGCCCATTCTGCATGAAAAGGATCCTTTTCTTCCCTGAAGAAACTGATTGTTCAAAATATTTAAGTATTCCAGCCATGCACAAAGACATTTTTGCATGCCTTTGCAATGTTCCATGGGAGTTGGATTTTGTTCTTTGGTGTTCATCTAAGCCAAACTCCTTAAGTGAATTACATTTCAAATGTCATATATCTATCATCTTTAAGGGAGGAGACCACAGAGGATCAGTCCAAATAGAAGCCAGGTTTAAAGGAGTTTAAAGAAAGGAGTTTAAAGCCAGGTCCTATGGCAGCTTTTCCAAACAGAAATAGTCTGGTCTTTCACCTTACATTTTCTGGTTATTAATCTTTTCTTTTTTTCTTCACTATGGTTACAATTCTTTTCCTCACTCCGTGTTTATGCTAGACATAAGTCAGTAACAGCCATGTGATAAGCAGAAGAGCATTTGGATAAAAGTCACTTTATCATGTACCCTTGGCCAGCAGCACTTGGAGTCATGTCCATCTCTGGGGCATAACTAAATGCAAACTAAAAGAAAAAATGCCTGAAGTTTAATTGAACATGTGCTCCATGTGGCCATCTATTAAAGAAACAGTAATTAGTATTTTTGGGGGATGTTGGCAACATGAAATTAAGAGAACAAGGTGATAATGTTCACCTTCAATCAGGTGATTGGGCAGAAGGAATTATTTATAGCCAGTGGAATATGAAGGTACTGTAGGAAGGGTAGGAAATTCAATTGTACCTTAAAACATTTGACATTGAATGCTTACAGATTTTAGTTCCCAGGCATGACAGTGGAGAGCGTGGGGATTTTTCAGCACAAAAACACTTTGATGACTGAGCTGGGAAAGTTCCACAAGACAAATGACCAGACTGGGCCAGTACATTTGCATGTCTCATATTTGGAGGATGCACAGAAGGACTCTGAACCCCAGGAAACAGTAAAATCAACGGCGAAGCACAGGCTTGTCCAGATTCCCTTGCTGACCTGTGCAAGAAGATGCCTGCTCTCCTCTGATGCACTGTGTGGGCTAGAGCATTAAAAATCCTGATCCCTTCAAAAGAGGAACACTGTGCAGCCTCTCCAAAGGGAGAACCAGAACAGTGCACAATGTGGCATGATTCCTTCCAAAGATTTTTTAATCAAGTAAAACGGAAAAGTGGTAAAGCCCAGAATAGACCTTGGCTTAATATGTTTTAATAAGAAACAAAGAAGGCCCTGTTTTGCACTGTATTGTTCAGGCTTGCCTTTAGGCATACGTGGAAAAATGTTTACTAAATAACTCAAATGCTTAGCAGTGAGATACATTTTATTTCAAACCGAATTTTCTGCAAGCGTACACATGCCAAAAGGGAAGCAAAAGGTCATCAAATGATTGCAGGTATCAATCTGTCAATGCTGTTCTGCAGGCACAAACCCCTCATTGCACCAAGAATGAACCACATAAAAACCCAAACCAAACTGATTACTCTCTCAAAAAAAACCCGAACAAAACAAAAATAAACAAACAAAACCCCACAAACAAACAAAGCAACCAACCAAACAAAAAACCTGAAAGAAAAAGTGTCCCAGCAGCCATGCATTGGATGATTGTCTCTTTATACAGTAGGGCCATGATCCAAGCTCAGTCCTCACTCTGACTGGTAAGCAAAGGCATTTGAGAAGTGCCTGACCAGAAGAACCAGATGAAGAATAGCTCCCTCTGGCCTAGATTAATTTTCTTGATATACTTCAAGCAACACCTTCAGCACACTCAGCCCTTAAGCCAGTCCCAAAACCAAATGAAAAATAGCACTCAAATGTCCTCCATCTCCTCCTCTACCCTCAACAAATCAGTTGTAATATTTGTAGCTGGCATAACTGAGTTTTCTTTAAAAATAAATTTTAAAAAGCCCCCAACATCCAAACTGACTCATTATTCCAAAAGATTTTAACTTCAAGTAAATGTCTCATTCTTTTGAAAAAACACCTCTCAAAAAAAAAAAGTCTGATCTCCTTTGCATAGGACTCTACATCTTGCCAATCAGACTGAAATACCTGCATCTCTAAGTCACTTTATAAAATAAAACGAAGGTGCCTTTTTAAACACTGCTCTTGCATATCAGATCCCCCACCATAATGACACAGTTGGAGTTTGAAACTAATGCCAGGCAGACCTCGGGCAGGGCTGAAAACACCTATAAGGTACAACCTGTACCTGCCAACTGCACCATTTCCAACTAAAGTCTATGGCCTTTTTAAGTTATCTGCTGTGTCAGTGATCTCCTCCTTGTACTTTCCCATTCTCCAACCAGCCACAGCAAAATCTCAAAGGCTGCATTAAAAAGGTGGTACTTGTAGTACACTCGACCTTTGAACCACATGTTGCTGAACAACTCGCTGCTATTTTCAGTAGAATGATCAAACATACTATTTCCTGAGATAAACACAGCATGCTGAGGTGACATATTTCAAACTCTTCTGTTGTTTGGAATAATCACTTTCTGAGAAGAAAGCAGTGATCCAAATCCCTGCTAGTAATGAGCAGGAATGCTGCCTGACTATTATCAGTGATCCTGCAGTTACCATCCTAAGATGTCTGTAACCATTGCCAAAAACAACACCACTTACCCATTCACAGAATATTCCCAACAACTGCAAGTTTGTTCCTGACTTCAATATCCCTTTTAGTCTGAAAAGAAATTACCACACTGATTTATTCTATAGATCTAGTGCTTCCTGTGGGTAATCAAAGTCTTCATAAGCATCTGCAGCTTCAATTGCTTAATTTCTACTGCTCTGGAGAACACACATGTGTGTAAAGGAGCCAGCTGGATTCCGCTGGTTGTTTGTGCATCCTCACCCAGAATCATTCCCATCAGTTACAGCTAAAGTGATTTATACTGTGGTGGGCCCTAGGGGGACTAGGGAGGACCAGGGCACTGTACCCCTGCCTGTAGAGCTCAGCCTGTATGCACAAGATGTAGCAAGACAAGAGACTCATGAAACATCTGGCAGCAGCGAGCCCAGAGTGAAGATCTTCTCACAAGGGAGTTTTGTGAGTTTTGTCAGCTTCAAACAGCCTCTTCCCCGGGATAACGTGGGTGGCAAGTTGAAAGCCACTGTTCTAGATCCTAGGATTTCTCCTTTTGTGGCAGTCATTGCTAACCATGCTGACTCTTGGGGAATACTGCAGGAGAACACCCAAAGTCAGACTAGTGGCTACTGGCAGAGTGAGGACATCTGGCCAAGGAGCAGCTCCTGTGGGACTCCCCCTGCTAGCTGGGACCAGACAACCTGATGGCTCAGCTCTTTGGAAGATGCAAAGCAGAGGGACACATTTTGCATATGTGATTTGTACAGCCAGGACACTCTTGCACAATAAAGCTGCCCTCATTCATGTGGACAAGATTCAAAGAAAAATGTCAGCAAGAGCCACCCAATTTCTTCAGTGGATTTGAATTAATAGAACAATTTAGAAAGATCAGTTGCTTTTCTCCAGTCACAAGGCCACATAATGTCTTTTAAGGCCACTTTCCTTAATTCTATTTAAAGACTGCTACCTTTCCTGAGTTAACAGGAGCTGTGCACTCAGCAGCTTTTTCATATGTGAAACTCTCCCTAAATCAAATGGGAAGGCATTTGCATATGAGTTCCCGGGAGGCAGCATTTGTCATCCTCATTTTCTGTCTCTTGACATGAAGAAAAATGGATTTATCAGCAAACTAGAGAAAACAGCCTTTTGCATATTTTTGTACAAAACAATTCAAATACTGAGGAAAGGGGAGGTGCTTTTTCACAATCTAGAGTCAGAATTAATGTCCTCTGGATACAATGACATCTGAAAGAGACCATCAGCTGCTCAGTGTTTAATATGGGACTCTGATAGCTGTTTATGACTTCTAATGCTCAGGCTTGCAATCAAAGACATCACTGATCTTGAAGAGTACAAATCCGTCTGTTTTCCATTTAAGCATCTATGGAAGGTTTTTCCCACCTATTGACTTGGTGAAATGAGATGGATTTTCCTCAAAGACGATATACTTCTGTATTTCCAGGGGCACAGATTCAAGCTTCTGCTGAAGATGGGAGTTTAGGATATATCCTCACTACCTCTGGTGAGCAGGACCTGAGTTAGTTGGGACTAGAGGTGAGCAGCCACAGTACAAAGCAAGTGTCATCCTACTGATCCTACATCAGCACATAGCTCTCACCCAGGGAGTCTCTGGGGAATTGGCCTTTCTCTCGGATGAAGAGTAGTAAAAAGAGAGAGAAGGACAAGCCAGGCTGGAATGACTGAACTTCTACCCAAAGTGTGTCTATCCCAAACCAACCCAAAGCCCGTATACTAATCTTGCTCCCAGGTCTGTTGCTGTCATCTGTGTTGATGAAAGTGCCAAGCTCAGTGCAGGGTTTTGCATGGGACTCAGAAAATATAAAGTACAAGTACTAAAAGCCCAACCTGACTGTGTGCTGAAGGCACAAGCTGCAGATCAAAGGTGCCATGATAAAAGAGAGTTTGAACATTGCAAAGTGACACTTGAGTTTTTCAGAAAGTTATATCTCACAAAAGTCTATCAGCTTCCCAACAGCAACATTGCTGAGAATGCAGCTGCAAATGGATGTCCTACAAGCCATCAGCAGTGGATCTCCACAAAAATGAAGCACCAACAAGCTTCTCAGATCTCTCTTCAACTTCTAATCAACTATAAAAAACAACAAAATTACAGAAGCAGGAAACCATGCTTCCTACTCTTTCATGACAATCCTTTGAAACTCCTCCACTAAAGCAAAGATTTAAATACTTTCCTAGTCATAAAATAATCTTGCTTGTTTTCATCAGTGTGTCAGTTTCAGACACTTGGAAAACTCTCCTCTCACCTCAAGCAAGTAATACCCACATGCAGCTACTGGCTTCATTAGCTTTTGTTTGCCACAGGAAGCCCTCCTAGCACTGCCCAGATGGGTAGAAAAGGAAAGGCACCTCAGGACAGCTGAGTCGATGAGTGGGACAGGAGTCAGGACATGCAAATGTGGGGTTTGATTCTGTCTCAGGGTACCTGAGTAACCCTGAACAGGTCATGGAGAACCTTGCTCTGCCTTAACTCTCCAGCCACAAAAAGCAGTGGTAATTCTCTGCCTCAGAGGAATACCATGGTCCTGCAATCATGAAGGCTCAGCTACTGTGGGGCCAGCACTCATAAATATTTAAAGAGAATAAAATCAGAAGGGAACAAAAGACAGGAGGTTTTAATCCACTTCAAATTTACTTTTTCCACTATGAGTACAAGTATGGAATTGGTAAAACCAAGTAATCTGACCTTATTGCAATGAAGCCACAAAAGGCAATGTTAATCATAATGTTAAGGCAGCTGAGTGCAGAAATGTGTTGCTTTTTGGCACTGTCTGTTCTGCTGGTTGTCACACACCCCCAGGAGTTGAATGAGTCAAGATATGGGAAAAAAAGCCCATCAACATGACAACACTCAGTTTGCCTGCTACTTTCATGAACTCTTCAGGTAAGCCCCAGGTTTTCCAACTCTCCAAGGTGTGAAAATAACAGGTTTGCAGATGCTTCCTCTTTGCCCACACTGAAGTTGGAACTTGACACCTGGTGGCATAAGTAATAGGGGTCCAGAAAGATCTGAAATGAAGCCTGATACTCACATGGACCAGCACTGACAACATGGCACACCCCATCCTGTAATGGATCCTGGAAAGGGCCACACCTTCCATTCCTCACATCAAAAGTAGCAGCAAAGCCTGTCTCCAACATGATCCAGACATTTTGGAAAGCCCACTGCAGGTGTGGACAGTTACCTTGTGTCACATCCTCAGGTGATGTGAACTAATGTTGAACTTCCAGGAGGTTAAAGCCCTGAGCTCTTGGAAGATAGCAGCATTCAATAATGTGATACACAAGACTTCCAAGGGTTAAACTGAGATCTAATAGCAACATTATACATGTGTTTTTAAGGACATTCAAAATATTCCACAACTTAAGGAGCCATATTCTGGTGACTCTAGCTTCTGCATTTCCCTTGACTGACTGGCTCTTCCAAGTACAATCTCTTTAGGAGTGCTCAGACAACTCCAGGAAGAGCAAATTCATCAGCCTGATGTTCTATACAGTGCCTTTGTGGCAGTCCAGCATGGCAAGTCCTGCCACTTCACCAGCAGGTACTCGATGCTCAGTACTCACATAGGTCTGCTTAGCAATTACTAAATGCACATTATTTTGCAGAAAGCATAAAACTAACAAACATAATGGATGTTTGGGGTGAGACATGCTGTGACTGCTTTTCCACCCAATGCCGTATGCGCAGAGCTTTTTTTTTTTTGGCAGTACAATACCCAGTGTTTCAAGCCCACAGAGACCCAAAGTTTATTGTCTGCCAGATGGGCTGTGAAATGCATAGTGTTCATAATGGGATTATGCAAGTTGTCCATTGTTTGAAAAATAATCTGAGCATTATCCTTTGTATTCTTTTAATGGGTTTCCCTTTTATACAAATTAGGAAGTCCAATTTTTCTTTTTAAATACTTGCTGTAGATATCTGCTTTCAGCTTTACAAATGACATCTTATTCAGGCACATACTTCAACAGTATTAAGGAAAACCAAGATTTTGTTGCATAAATGAAAGTACAAAGAACATATTATTGTATAGAATTATACATAACCACTCTTATGACATACCTGTATTTTTCAGGGTCCAGAAATAATGAACAACATATAGTGACACAGTTGCTATGATTAATAGCTGTTAGCTCCAGCAGAAGAAACAACTACTTTTGGATATATTCCCGCAGTTCCTGAAGCCAATAAAATTGCACTTAAATGAACTACAAATTGTGCAGTTCACCTACACTTCACATGGTGATTTTCTTGCAGTCATTGATACTCCCAAGGATTTCACAGAGTTTAAATACAGACATCTTCAAAATTAGGAATAAAAATTAGGTGACTCCTCATCATCAGATTTTCATATTCCCCTAATCAACCATTCTGTCCATCACCAAGAAACTGTGGCTTCACAAATAAAACTGTGCCTTTAAAAGCAAGACTCAGCATGAGCAGTGCTGTTCCTTGAGCTCTGTACACCGATGTCTCACATCTATCAAAGCTCTGCCTGTTGCACACTCATCCCTTGCTCATCCTCCTCTCTGAACCCTGATAGGAAGAGTCTTTGAAATCCACTGACACTTCATCCAGCAGTGAACATGGACCATGCTCTGCCATATGTCTTCAGCACCACCAGTGGCAAGCAGGACAGGTCTGTGTCTTACACCACACTCCCAGATTTCCTGTGGGATCAAATTGCTTGTTTGATTAAGCTCTGGGACTGGTTTGAAGTCAGGAAATTTAGTGTTATTTGGGAGTCAGAGCTTGGGAGAACTTCCAGAGCTCACTAAAGAAAAGATTCAAAGTTCTGTTGATTGCCATTGGGTTTGGATCCAGTGTTCAGGAACCATTTCTCTCCTTACCAGCACTGCAGAAATTACCTGCTGCTCTTGTGACAAGGCCCCAGATCCAAGCTCTGTCTTCTGCAAGGCACCACCAGGAACACATGTAATGTGCTGTGTCTGTATGAAAAGGCCCTTGAGCTCTGAACTTCGAGGCATGCCAGAAGCCAAGGCCACTGGTGGCATCTTCCATCTGGACAATCTGCTACACTACTCTTTTATTAGCTATAGCTTGAACTAATCTTATTAGCACTAATGCAGCATCAGCCTGAGGGCCACAAGGTTGAAATATCCCTTTTGCACACAAAACTAATGTGACACTCCCAAGTAAGCATGACTGAGCTTTGAAATGGTGCAAAACAGACATTTTTATCACTCTCTCAGAATCTTCCCCTCCCGCTCCCCCTGCCGTGGGGAATCAGGGCGGGGATTCACCCACAGGTGGCAGTGCTTCAGTGGCAAACACAGACACACCACAACCACGCTGGGATCCTACAGAGTCAAGCTGGCTGCAAAAGAACATAGGTACAAATGGCCTGATGTCAATATGGTTCCATAGTCAAAGCAGCTGTAAAATGAGTGAAAAAAAGAGATTGAGTTTCTCTGGGTTAAAGATATTACAAGGGAGAACAAGAATGAATAGTGGCCCGTAGCCACTTTGAACAAAGTAAAACGTGGAATATTACCTGATTTAAAATCATGAAATTGAAAAGAATTAACTGATAGACATTTTTCAGTTCCCCTCCAACAAAGAGGAACGAAAGGATTTGATAAGCTATGGAAACTCACTTAGAAAAAACCACAGCATTAATTCTGGTGATAAGGAAGCAGTTATTTTTCTTGAAAGAGTTCATTGTTCATAAGTAATTTAAGGACAAATTCCAATTCAGGAAAATACATTTCATATCAAAATTTAATACAACATCCAAGAGTGACAGGAAATTCGGGGCAGCAGGATTAATTTTTTTTAAGTCCAATTCTTACAGTCTATTTTTAATACTGATTCATAAAACTGTTGCTTTAGTCAAACATTTTTGAAGCTGATTTGCTAGTGGTTTGGCTCCTTTGGGGAAGGGGAGAGTTTGAAAACATTCTTGGCTTGGCTGGAAGGTATGAACTTGTTCTTGCTTTTGACCTCATCTGTGCTGCAAGAATTCAAATATTGGTGCTGCAGTAGAAAAGTGAAGCAAAAATGTGAAAAAACACTTGAGCAAGGCTCTGCTGTGTTAGATGTTGCATAACGGCATCAAGTACTTTGTGTTGGCAATAATCTAAATATCTCCATCTTTTTTCCTCTCCAACATTTCTCAAAGAGTGCTCAGGACTTTTTAAGACATTGCCTCTCTGTCTTTTTCTTTAATTCTGAGTAAGTTTTAAAACATCTGATGTTTTCCAGGTTTTCTCTACATTCATTTAAAACTGGAAAGTTAAATTCTCCTGTAAGTCCTGGAGTTCATGCATTAAGAAAGTCCATGACAATTGATAAAACATGAAAAAAGAAATGTATGGCAGATGCAGGCCTGATTTATTCTGTTACAACCTGAAACTGAGGAACTGTTTGTGTCCCATGCAGTGGGAAGCAGCTGACTGAGGGAACCTGGGGCATGGCAGAACCACAGTCTGGGCTGCAGAGCAGGACTGGCACAGCAGGAGAAGGAAACTCCCTGTGCTCAGCCCGCTGCAGAAAGCACCTCCCTTACACAGGATGTCACTGCCCCAAGAAAGGGCTGTCACCAGCTCGGGTTCTTCCCCTTGCACTGCAGGTTGGCAGGGCCCTCTTGCAGCTACATAATCAATGCCTTCTTTTCCTGCTGCCTTCATGATGACTGTGTTTCTCCCTGACCACTCCTTCACTTTCTCATTTTGCCTCTCCATTTTTTACCATTCCTTTAGTAAAGGTTAAGCCAATTTAAAGCTTTCAGCAGGCAGCATTCAGTCACCCAGGAGCCTGGTGGTGCCTGGTTATCCTTGGAATGGGCACAGAAAAGGCAACAGCAAAGGAAGTTTGTCTTTCACTGTCCCACTCGGGATGCTGAGCACCTTGATCTGGAGATCTTCTCCCATAAGGACACGAGGGTACTTCATTATCTTGTAGCACCTTTAGGTTGCTCAGTGAGAGCTACAGCATCAAACAGGGGTGGGGCTGTCAAATGCTGCCAGTTGGGATGAGATCATCTGGCCAAGGACAGAGCCCAGAGACCATTTGCTTTTACCTGGACTTGAAAGGGCTCTTTGCTTCCAGCCAATAACCAAAGTCTATTTGATTCACACAAATGATCCACTGATGAGGCACTTCACATTTCATTATTGAACCTCTGACCCACCGTTGTCCAGACCCTAATTTTCCCCTCAACAGTCCAGCTGGATACCCTAAATAAGTCAAAGCACAGTGCCCAGCAGACACACAGTGCTGACTTTCCACTGCTCTGAAAGACAAATCCTGCACTCGTATAAATATTTCTAAGCTCCATGTCAATCAACAGGCCCATCATGGAAGTGTAAAAATAACTGAACCCTGCTCCAAGACCTTTCACATTGCTGGAGAGGTGCAAAGAGTCTGCAGTGTAAATAAGAATCAGGTTGGTAATTTTTGTGCATACTCTTGTTTTCAGTTACATTTAGATTTGTTTCAGTTAAAAATGAAGCTTGAACTGATGCCAGATTTCTTTTTTTTTTTCAATCCCAACACATTCCAGATTAGCTGTGAACAACAGTTATTCCTTTCCATTCTCAGCCTACCACTCTTAAAAGGACACAGAAGACTAGCTCAGATTTAGGATCTGCTCCAGAGGAGAGGACCTGATCTTTTGCCATGAGCACAGGTGCTTCTGTATTGAAGCATTAATCAACCCAAGTCCCATCTGACCACTTTATTCTGTCGGTATGGCAGGCAGTCAGCTGTGGGCTTTCTTCAGAAGCTCATGAGGTCACTCCATCTCTTTAAAGCAGAAATAATGACTCTCCAGTAAAGAGTGAGAGTTGGCAGCTGTGATGTTGAGATGATGTAATTGTACACAGTGGTGATGTGAGATTTTTCTTGGTTCCTAGAAGCCAATACTGTTGAGGCAATCATACTAACAAGAGTATTTGCTTAAAATTTTTGGACAAGAAAGGAGACCGAGTTTCTTGTACAAAGCAGCAGTGATCATAAGACAGTGAAAGGTCAGGAATTGGCTGTCAGAATTGAAGGCAGTCAGGGCCAAGCTCTGGTGCAGAAAGCACAAGGTAGCGAGCAGTGCAAAGAGCTGGCTGCTCCCCTGCACTAACACACACATCCCTATATCCTGAGCACCCTGGGCTGCCTCCCTCTCCATGGCTCCTCTGCTAACAGCTGGTTATCTTCTGAGCCTTGCCATGGGTAAAATGAGGGGATGGAATTATTTGCTATTAGCAGGCTCCCCCAGAGCAAATACACTGTGTACCTTGGCGAAATGGGGTGGACGCTTGACACTAAATCAGCTTTCTTGGGTTTATTGGGTGAATTTACTGGAAAAATAACTACTTTTAAAAAGAGTCATGCTTCTTTTTCCTACAGCTAAAGAGAGGAGCCTGGAAGGACTAGGCAAGGTGACCAACTGGATAATGAAAATACCTGGTCACATTAATTCTGGGAGATTTCAGGAGCTGAGCATCTTTTAGTACCCCAATCCTTTACTTCTTAGGTTTGAAACACTAGAGTGGTATTTAACAGAAACAGGTAATGCCTGTAAGAAAATACTGGGCCACACTTGTCTGACCAAACTTTCACAACGTGGCCCATTCCATTAGAGCTCTCATTGCTGCTGCACAGATGCTGCTATTTATAAGTGGGAATAGAGGTACTCTCAGCTCCACTAAACTTCCCAGTCTGCTCTGCTGCTGGAGTTTGATTTTAATGGCCTCACCATCCTAAAGAACTGAAGGATTAAAAAAAAAAAAAGAGTAAACAGAGGTTACTTTGCTAACCCTTAATGAAGTAACCAGGAAATCAGGGTGTTTTTAGCAATGGTGGTCACTCTGAGTGACAAATAAAACTTCTTATGCTGTGCCACTGTGTCTCACTGGCTTTTGTGCCCTAACAGTTCATGAGGCAGAACATCATGTTGGTATAAATAATTCTTGCCACTCTAAACTCCCCCTAGATCCACACAGACTCAAGTGGTTTTTCCTCATCCAAGAGGTAAAACCCCTCAACTGAAGGCTGGGATGTGACCAAGATGGCAAACTTTTTTTTTACTGCAAATTAGGAAGAACTAGACTCACAGATTTTTTGTTTTGTTATGTTTTGTTTTAAATCTGAGAGATTATTTCCAAATAATGGTAATATTGTACTTGTTTCATATTTGCTTTCAGTTGCTTTTAGATTTTGTGTGATTTTCTTTTCCCCAAGATTAAAGTTAGTTTACAGAGTGCTGGAGTTATTACTGTAGAAGTATTGGAACACAGAGAATGTAATTCCCAGGAGGAAAAGGAAACTTAAAAGCTTTGGGGTTTGGTTTACTTCTGTGAACATGGATGATTGTCATTTCTGTTAAAGGGGGTCTGTTGAAGAACCTTTTTATTTCCTTTCTGTTAACTTATCAAGAGCTCTTGACAAATTGTAAATATATATATATTTATAAACATATAAATAGTATATTCCCTGCTTTTGTTTTAGTGTTGGACTATATAAGGATTCAATATTTGTAATAAAAAGTAAGCATAATCTTTGCATAATACGCATTATTTTAGTCTAATTAGTCTAAACAGCTTTGCCATTCATACAGGTACTTATCCCAAAAATTGAGCAAAATCAATGAATGTGGCAGGTGAATCAGCTAATAAAATACAACAGTGTTTAGGAGAGAAAGATCAACTGCTCAGGGTTAAGAACCTCCACTCTAGTAACAGATTCCCAGTTCCCACTGCAGTCTGTCATGCAGATGGGGCATGGCAGCACTTCTCCCTTCAGAAGAGGGAAATTCAGAGTTCACATAGCTGTTCTTTTAAGCTTACTATAGGAGGAGAACTGGGAGAACCCAATCCAATCCAGCCTGTAAATATTCCATATTAGAGCTCAGGACACTGAACTGCACTGCTGCACCACACACACACAGAAGAGTTACATGAGTTATCAACCACTGTGTATTTTCCTACTGAATCATAATTAGAGATTCTCCTTTTACTAGTGCTGCTCAGTGATTCTGTGATGAATCACAGCATTCACCAGACCTCAGAGTGTCCTTTCTAAAAGAGAAGCACCATTTCACATCCATTTCTTTTACCAAAAGGCCACTAAAACACCTTATTTCCTGTAGGCTCTTGCCTCCCAATGCCCATGGAAGGAGTTATTTTGCAAAAGGCCACACTGGGCACTTCCTCTGCTCAGCTCCCAGGGCACTCTCAGGGTGCCCACGCTCCCAACCAGAGGCTGCAGCACTCGAGTCCTTTTCTGCACTCAAGTTGCTCCAGAAAATATTCCATTACTTCCCAAGCTAAATCAAATGAACAAACATGACTCAGAGTCACTTTTCTCCAGCTTCCCTGCCCACCACAGTGACTCCTGAGCTGGCAGAGGCCAGTGTCATTGCACTGAGACCAATGGAAGGATGCCCATTTATATCAGATGATGATTTAAACCTCCAGACTTTCTCTCTGGCACACATTTCTTTTCCACCAAGCGTGGATATAAAGCAGAGCCTAGAACAGAGGTGGAAACCCTCACAGCTGTTTTAAACTCACACTTCCTCCCTTGCAGCTGCATCCCAACAGCAGGAATTTTGCAGAAATCACTTTAGCTTAGCCATGTGTCCCAAGGAAAGGAGGAAAACCCAACATGTCCATAGTAAATAGATACCAGCACAGAGGCATAGCACAGCTGGCATCAAGGTGAGGTTCTGACTAACCCCCAGGTTTTCCAACTTTACTTCTGTGCACAAATAAGGACTAGAACAGCTACATGGAAGATTCAGGGTGCAGAAATGGGGAATAGACTGTCTGAGGGGCCCTTCCTTGCACAGAGAAGTTGCTCTATGGGAAACTCACAAGCACTGTTGGCTGAGGTACCAGTGTACTGCTGGAGCACGTTTGGGGAGGAATTCCAGCTTGACTTCTGCAATGATTGTCTTATGCCCTCAAGTATGAGATTTTATTACCCTTATCTTGGCAAGCATGACATTACTTATTGGCCACAGCCTGACTGCAGAGAGGGAGCACTGGCTTGCTACTATTCCCCACTGGGTGGCTGCTAAGCAACTGTCCCAAAAGTTGGAGAGAAAGGAGAGAATGTCAATTAGATCATTCCTCAGCCCATCTACTTCCAGCTAAAGCCTAGAGAGCACCGTCTGAAAGGAAATAATGACCCTGGGGACCCAAATGACCAGGCATCTCCTGCATTTGGAAATCAGAGTCACCTGGCTGGTAAACAACAGAGAGAGATGTTCCCAACAACAAGGAGCCATGCAAGGACAATTCTGAGTTCCCATTTCTGGAAGGCTGAAGTCTATAATGAACTGAAAAGTGCATCCTGCTGCTTAATTAATGCTGCTTCAGACATGTTTTGCACATGGAGCAATAGTGACATAAAGTGGCCTGGTGGGTAGGAGATGGAAACATTTCCAAGAGATCAGACAGTCGTAGAATCACAGAATGGGATTTTTTTTTGTCAAAGATCTTCTTGCTCTAAGATCCATGCCATGGGCAGGGACATTTCCCACCACACCACACTGCTCCAAGGCACATCCAACCTGGTCTTGAACACATCCAGGGATGGGGCAGCCAGACTTTCTCTGGTTCCAGTGCCTCCCCACCCTCACAGGGAAGATTGTTTTCCAAATATCCATTTTAAACCTGTTCTCTTGAATCCATTCTCTCTTGTCCTGCCACTCCAGGCCCTTGTAAATAGTCTTGCCCCTCGTACCTTATAAAGTTATTCTGCCTTATTCTTTACAGAAGGAACACCTGCACATCTGGTAATGGTGAATAGCCCAGAATCACCTGGGAGCAGAGATCTGAAATACTGCCTGCTCCTTTCCATAGGCAAGGTTTGCCAAGCAGGAGAGGCAACCAGAAAAGCTCAGGCTTAAATACATGTCAAAGCATGAAAGGTTGTGACAATATTATAATATTCCACCCAGATAACTGGATCTTTATTGGAAAATAGAGGTATATCTACTGGAAAATAACCAGCATGAACAATAACAAGAAAAACTCATTCTTATTTCAGTCAATATGCCCAATAGTCTGATATCCAACTGACACCTTAGATCAGAACACAAAAATGAACCTTTGGAGTAATGTGGAAAAATGGAAGGAAAACATAAAGGATCATTCAACTGTCTGGTCTTCCTGTCAGGACCATCTGATTATTTTAAATTGTCCAGAAATATTGATCAATAGCTCAGTATCAGATGACACAATGAAATGTCAGCACAGACAAACTAATTTTTCACCGGAGTCCTTTGCTGCCTCTTGTATTTCCATATGCTTATTGTTTGTGAGGTTTTATTCCAGTTCTTACAGGAATACATGTGTCCCCAGGTACCACACAGTGATAGAAATTAGGGTTTCTTCAGGATTATTTGACAGACCTTTTTTCTGTTAACATCATAAACATTAAATGTAATTACAGGGAAAGCCATGTACATTACAAAATATGAATTAAGGTTTGTTTTATAGATTAAAAGCAAATCAATATTTAGCAACAACATTCTTGAATATATTTTCTATAATTATAATATGACACTGATTAGTAATTCAGGCTGGAATTATGAGTCTTGGATTTATTATCCAGTAAACTGACAGGGAAATGCCTGCCTGATGAAACCACAGTTCTCTGAGTGAAAAAATAAAAGATCACAGCCAGGCCTTTGATGGCGTCAGGAGCATCACTTGTGTGTTAACAGCACCACCAGAGCTCCCTGGTGATGCTGTCAGTGGTCAGAACTATATAATGGCTGGAAATTTCAAAGATTTGGAGAAGTCAATTTTCTAAAAAATAAAGTATTTTAATATGCTTTGCTTCTCACTGCTAAACTTGTCTAGTACTTTAAAAATTTGTACTATATTATATATTTAGGTTTTGGTAGCACACAGTACAACTGTGAGCATACAGAAAAGGCAGCAAATGTTACTTATATCAAGTAATCCGAATTTAATTTCAGCTAATCACAAGTATGGAAACTATAGATGCACATTAAAGTGCTCCCTGTTTGCATCTGGCTACCTCTAGATTTGGGAAATGAAGAAAGATGTCAGAAATAGAAATCAACAGTTAATAAACTTATAATTGCAACAATCAGAAGAGGAATGTAAAGAGAGAACTACTGAGAGAAATTCTTTAACAAAGAGTATTGAGGGGTTTTCTTCTCCTGCCATTTTAAATTTCCAAAATGGTAGTGGATAAAACAGAACACAGAAAAATAAACCAAACTTTTTGGATTTTTTTTCCTTATTCCCTTTTTTTTTTTTTTTTTTTTCCTGGAGAAGAAAGGCTCTGTTTCTTTCCTACACAAAGACTCTTTCATTGCTTGGATCCTGAAGTGTTAAGCTAGTTGGTTACTCTGCTATCTATTCACACTGTCAAGAATGCCCTAAAATAAATCCAGTGTAAACAGGTTCCATATATCCTCATGGTTGGGCTTGCTGTATGTACAGGACAGAGCCAGAGCCTTGAGGTGGATCTGCCTCCACCTTCTGTTCTCTCCAAGACTCAAAACGTCAAGTTTGACTTCAACTAATGGAAAAATGATTATGTCACAGCAAAAGGGAAAAATCCACAAGGCACCACATCTCCCTAACCCAAACCCCATCCATTCTTTCGTGTTTCCTCAGCAGAACATCCAAAAGACCTTGTTCTACATTGCAACAAGCCTAACTCCAAAGGGTTTGGACAGCAGAAATAATGACACAGGTTTAAGAAGGTAAAAAATCCTTCCTGCTCTTTGATTAACTGGGCTTCTTGATGGAGTTAAGTGCAAACAGCTGCCTGGACTTCAACTGAAAAGCCTAAATCTAAACATTCCGTGTTTACATAACCCAAACTTCTAATCAGGCAGCTGGATAATCCACCCATTTAAAGTATCCCTAAGAGTTTCAGGGAAATGTGATTTTCTTACAGCTAAGCCAATCAACAACCACTTTAAAAAACTCCAGCTACCAAGTTACTACTTTGGAACAGAAGTCTCAGCGGGACAGGGTCACGACCCCACAGTGAATCACAAAGCAATTTTGGTGGGATCCTTCCCCCTTTCTTTTTCTTTTTCTTTCACTATTTTCCCCTTTTTTTTTTTTTTCTTTGAGAAGTACAAATCTGAATCTCTAATTTCCTCTGTATTCAGATGCTGCACGGTAATAAATGAGAGGAGGGGAAAATCATACAGCAGTGCTTACACACATGCTGGCATCTGCTCACAGGACCTTAATCTAAAATCTCCTGAAATCCACGCCACATCCATCCAGAACCACGGAACTTGGGAAAGGCAAAGTACAATCACCACCAACAGAGCCCATCATTTTTCCAAGGAAAAAAGGGAAAGAGAAGCAGGACTTAGGAATGAGAAGTTTTCACAGAAGAAAAGAGTACAGATATTTACAGGACCACTTACAGGATTCAATTTTCCTGTAAATTGACAGACACTTTCATAGGCACTCTGAGTTTAGGGCCCCATCTCATCTCACCTCACAGTAGTGTTTTGCCACTGTAACTCATTCTAAGGTCAGGCTCTCAATTTTGTTTTTATGTCTGAATGAAATATTTTCACCTTATTGCAGTTTACTTACCAGATACCACATGGTTTGTCTTTCTTTCCCTAACTCAGTAAAGACCCTGTGCTAAATCACATCCAGTCACACCTGTTAGATAGAGAGATCTGAACACAAATATTTTCCTGGCCAATTCAACGAAATTTTAAGTGTCCCCAAAAAAGGTGATGCTTCTTGGGTTATGCAGAGTAACATGGGGATTGCATCCTGATCTACAGGATGGTCTCGGGGTCTTCTTGATTCTTCTGCACCTCCACATCCCCACCTGTGAAAGGCAGATGATGTTGGTGTTTTTACAGCCAAGACCGTAAGTGAAGTTGTATTTTAAATTTGTATTTTAGAACTAGTGAAATACATTGAAAACAAGAACAACATGTAATTTTTTTTCAAGCAGGAAGGGATTCTTTTAGAATCTATGGTAATAAAATAAAAGGACATGCTTTTACACTGATAAAATCTGGCCACAGAAGAAATAAACTTTATTCAGCATTTCTTCATTTTGCCAAGACCCCAAGCAGAGCAACAGATACAGCACTGGAGATCCAACACTGGAGAAACAACACTACAAAACTGCCTTTCAGATTACATGCTAAATATTTTAATTCCTAGCCAAAGAGGTTGAAAAGTTCAAGATTTGATTAAAAAATTGTGTCCTTTACTTTCCTCATCAGAAGCCAGATGTCCTACCTGCTCTGTTCTTAGCTCTGCCTGGTTCCTATGGGGACAAGATGGCAAATTAGCTTCCCCAGCTGAGCTACACACCCTGCTCCTACCTGCGTCCCTAGAAATTTCCTATGCCTTCTTTAGGAGTTTGTAGCTCCTTTCATCTCTCCAGCTTCTTTTCCACTCCTGTGGCTGATCAACACAGAAAGCAGAAAGTCTGGAAAAAAGAGTAGCACAATCCAGCAGTAACTTCACAAGAGATGAAGTGCTAAGTGATAGGAAATTGGAAGATTATTTATAAAACACCAAAATAACTTCAGTTTCCTCCAGTTCTAATCCTCTTTTTCATCTTAAAGACGAGACCACCTCTATTTGGGGTTTTTTGAGATGTGTTTGAGTTTAAGGTTCCCTTTAATTAATTTTAAAATGTGGGAGGGGGATGGTTGGAGAGCTCTAAGCTGCAGAAACAGAGGCACTTTATATTCTCCACTGCATGGACAGCCAAAATAATAGAAGTGTTATAAATCAAATAGCTGCATCATAAAAAATAGATACAACTGCAGTATTTGCTGTTGAAGAATCAGCAAAGCCCAAGCATTACCTCATAATTATGATAATTAAAGTAAAATGCAACAAGTTTCAAGTGAAATATCCTTTCTACACACACGTTTACACAGTCTCCATTTTCTGTATTTTGATAAGAAGATGCAAATAACTTTTTCAGCAACAAATCCATCACATCAGACTCATGTAGCCCTGCACTTAGATTGCAAGACACTCTTGGAGGTCAAATACAACTTCCAGTGCCTTGGCACTGTTGGACTTATCCACAAGCTGAACTGACCAGTCAGTGAGAACCCATATGTGAGAATCTGACTGCTAAAGGCCATTCAAAGTGGATTTTAGCTGTGCCAGCTTTGGACAACAGAAATCCAAGTGTCACAGGTACCACTTTTCCCTTGACTGGTGACCTTGTTACAAAGGCTGCAATACCTGGTGCAATATTGGTGCAATACCTGACCCACACCCAGGCTTGGTCTAGACAGCACATTGAGAGAGCAGTGTGAGAAGTCACAGCAATGGCTCTGTCTGCAGAAAACCAGGGGCAGAATATCTGGGTGTTTTAAGACAGAAGTTTTCTAGCTCAGCCCTGTGAGCTCACACACAGTCCTGCTGTGTGCTCACAGCTGCCTCAGCCCCAGCTAAATCCAGTTGTTCTTCCACAGCCCCAAATCCTATTTAGGTTGCCTGTGTGTCCTGCATTCACACCATCGTGCAAAGAGCCCCCAGGCAGAGGCAGGGTGCAGAAGCAGATCCTATCTGCCCACTGACTCTCTATGGCACCATCCACAGAGGAAATGCAAATGCCTTCATTCCACAGGGGTTTCTAAGAGAATTTATTTGAAGCCTGAAAGTGAAAAAGGGTAGTTATTCTGCCGAGTTTATGGTTTTCCACAGTAAACAATTACATATTCAAATCTGCTTATCTTGTTCAAAAATGAGCTTTTGAAAAATAAAAACAGAAAGGGACCACAATTAAATATTCAAAACTCAGGATTTTTTTAACAAGGTCTGCTTATAGAAATCAGAAGGCCATTTTTTTTAAGAGAATAACACAATTTTATAGAATTGCAAGCATCTGTACTAAATGTTTGCCTGAGCTTGTGTATGGCTGAAAATGATTACAAACCTCACAAACACAGAATCACACTGCCAAGATTAGGCACATCTTGTTCATCGTTTCAGTGGGTGTCCCATAATACTTCTGGGGGCCACATAATGTACTCTGACCCAGGCCCTCTAAAACAATTAAGTGTGTCTAGCCACAGCTACTGAAAAAAAACCCAAATAAACAAGAACTAAAACAAAAAACTAAGGCAGAATTTTTAGACTAATCAAAAATACCACTAAACTATTTCACACGCACACATCCATGATGGAGTATCCCAAGCAAACGGTAACAATAGGAAAATAAAAATAAAACCAGAAGCTATTTGATGTGCATAAAACAGGTTTACACAAAAGAGGAGAAAATAGGTTTCTCACAGGGATTCCAAGTTAAGCTATCTACTATCCCAAAGGAGAACTAGCTACTGTCTGTCATCGGTGCACTACTAACAGTTTATTAGTCTGCTGACATCTCCATCTAGAAAATACTGGTAAATTGTCTCAGGCTGAGAGGCAGCAGCCAGTGAGAAGGACTTGCTGTGATGTGGTGGTGGCAAGCAGGATTTTTTAGACATCTCCACTTAGTCTGTGATAAAATGCTTCCAAGATGGTGTCACTTCCCTCCCAGACAACCCTGCTTTTCCTAGCACCTGATACAGAATCAGGGACTTCTGTGAATCGGAGCTAATCTCAGGATATGTCACATCTGTAGCAGGAGGAACAGCTGAGCAACACTTGTCCAGGCATAATTGAGCCTCAAGATTGCAGAGCAGTGTGTGATTAATTGGCTGAAGGATTCCTGATAAAGGGGAAGAGGATAATGACCTGCTTGGGTCAATGGGAGGTGCTCTGCTTATCTGGAAGCATAACAGGCATTAAGAGAAATGCTCCTGATCAAGGTCACAGAGAACAGTGACAGATCCTGTGTGAGTGTGAATTTGAGGCATTTCAAAATCACATTCCACAGATGTGCACAGGGGAAGTGTGCTTAGGAAGAGTATTTTAATGCCTTTTATGGTTCTGGTTCCACGACCATTATTCCCAAAAGTATTGCCAGAAGCCAACTCTTGAAAAGATTCACTGAAGAGCTATGCAAGTACTTCCATGTCAGCTTGAAAAAGGTAAGACTAAACTAAGAGGATTCTAGGTTGATTTTTCATGTGGATATTCCAGCTTGTTCCAAGATCCTCTTGGAAGAAAGCAGGCATTGTTCCCACATTGGAAAAGGGAAAAGAGCCACATGAAACAACTTCTCTGGGCAACAGCTATGGCCGCACACATGTGAGTCTTGGTTTAGGAACTACTTTGGCTCTCTAGGCCTGCTCAGCCAAGCTGAAAAGAGCAGGTATCACTTCAAATCCCTACTCCTGACTTCCCAGCAACCACAACAACCTCCTTGGTGCACTCTCAGAGAAGGGAAGGCTTGGACATTTCTAAGGATGAACCTGCAGAACAAATGCGGAGTGTAGGTCCCTCACTGTCCTGTGCTTCAGCCCACCAGGATGTTTTATGCAGAACAATTACATCTTGTCCAGCAAGTTTGCAGCAAAAAGCTGCTTTAAACATCAGCTGAGTAAGTTCAGGTAACAAAACAATGCCAAACACTCATTTAAAATAATAAAGGCTGCATGAAAAAAAATATATCTTTTTATGACACAGCAGCAGCCTGTTCTGCCATGCAGAAGACTCCTTGTGTCTTATGGATTCTGCATCTTCTGGGACACATCGCCCTCAACAACCTACGCAAATTTGGCTGTTCAGATGGAATTACAGGGGGTTCACACTCAGCTGACCTAGCAGCCCTCCTCAACATTTGTTTCCTCAAACAGCTCTCCCTTTTTCCTGGGTTGATAAGAATTTCACCTCCATCAAACAGTTTCTCTGTCCTAAACCGTAAATATCCATGAAAGAGATTCTATGGGAGCTGAGTTTTTTACACTCCATGACTGCACTCCAGCTGCCTCTGGTCTAATGATGTTTTTTTCATCTGCCACACAGATTTTCATACACTGAGGTTACTGCTCAATTACATGTTGCTTGTGGAAAATTGAGAGGATGGCAGTTTATTGGAAATAAGTGTGAGGTAGAGTCCTACAGGGAGGGAAGTCACTCTTTGAAGCTTCAGTCGGCGCTGGTTTATATAGGCCACACAAGAGAAGGTGTGGTGGGTCACCAGCTGACAGATGCTCAGAAGAAATCAAAAGTCACACTGGTTTTGGCACAAATACAAATGGGCAAAGCATCAACTAGAAGAGGATTTTAGCCTTAATGGAAAGTTTTCCACTTCAAACAACCACAACAAGTAGGAAAAAGATCTTGAAAGTCATTCAGGACCAAAATAGTCAGACCATGAACAGCAGCAATGTTGAGTTTGCAACTTACAGCGTTTTCACACCTTTTCTATGCCCTCTCTGGGCAAAAGTGCCCATTTCAATGAGTGAATTGTACACTGCTAATGCTATGAGCCAGGCAAATGGGAGTTCCCAGTTCCACAGAGTTATCCCATCCCTTTCCAGGTCCATCTGCAGCATGTATCTTCTGAGCCAACTGGAAATGCCCAAGTTGCTGTGAGCAATCCATAGCCTCACCCCAAGGAAAAATGCAGAATTCAAAGTGGGCAGCCCTTGAACAACGGCACGAGCACTGCCCATCTCCAGAGAGAAAGGATTTGGCCACTTCCCGTTTTGCTGAAAGAAGATTTATGGCTGATCATCATACAATAAGTGCTGGGTAAGGGTTATTAATCTTTCCAAACCCACTTCACATTAGTGACTAATTCAAACTTATTTGGTGCATAAATCACACAGTACTAAAGCATTATATTTTCCCTCCTCTTTGGCTGTAATTCTGAATCCTTGAGGGTATTCTTTTGCATACCTCTAAGCTATTCATATAACTCCAAACGTGCTGAGCTGAACTCTAATTTATAATCTCACTTCTTGCTCATGCAGCACTTTCCCTCTCCCCAGCACCTGGCTTTCAAGTGTCCCACTTTGTAGTGCCCAGCCCTCTGAGGAGTTCTCAATAATAGAGCTCAAATCCAGCTCTAAAAGCAGCTCCCCTTAATGCTACAGAGCACTCCAGAGCCCATACATCCTACTGAACACAGAGATGAGATTAACTAAGGGAGTTCACAGGGTAGGATGCATACAGAAAAACTCAGCAATATTTCTGAGTTTTGTCCTCATGCAAAGAGTTTGGCTGTATTAAAAATGCACATCAGGTTATAGAGGGCACTTTTCTTCATGTTTTGGGGAGTGAGATGTCCTCTAACATATAATGTACTGAAATGGAATTTTCCTCTTTCTGCCTTAGACGTGGCTGTTCCCTTTTACATTGAAACAATCACACAAGGAGAATGCTGCTCCCTGCATGTCTAGAACAGGAGTGTCATTTTTACAGAATTAAGCCTTTGCATGCAGCCATGCAGATTGCTATTTTAATTCAGATCAACCTATGCCTAACTCTACTGCCACAAGTGTGGTTGTTCTTCCAGCAGCAGCCAACTGCCACTCTCACAAACCCATAAAACATATGTGATTTAGCTCCTTGTCAGGACATTGGCATTTATCATAAATACACAAGCTGTCTAGTTTCCTCTAGATCAGTGCTTGGGGTTTTTACCTCTGAGGGTACTGTTACAATTCACCACTCTGATGGACACTTAGGCTAGAGTAATTGATTAATTCAGTCTTCAACCCTTATTCAAGGATTTTATATCACAGAAAATTATTCCACAGACTGTCTACTATTAAAATCTGTACACTTGATTTTCTTTTATAGTATTTTTCATGCCTTTGGTTCTATCTGAGCTTTGCTATTAGACCAAAAGGACACAAATATAAAATATTTTTTCCATACACTACAATCTTTACAAGTTATCCTAGACAAATCTAAGTGAGTTAAAATACATCCACAAAAGCAACTCCTGGGTGTAAGACAAATGTAAAAAAACAGAATTACAGCTATTTCCAGCATTTTCCATCCAGGTAATGGCATCAACAGTTCTCATTTTTCTATAGTAAAAAGACAAAGCCTGCCCAGCATTTGAGAACTGGGAAGACACCTGTACTGGGACAAGGGACATGTTGGTCTTCTGAACACTTAGAATGAGGAGCACTCAGGAAATTTCTGGCTTTAGAGGCTCACTCTGATCTGTGGATAAGTATCTCTCAAAGCAAACCAATGTAATCATTCCTACTTTGATTGTCCAAGGTCATCTAGCATAGAATGAATGTTAATCCTCTGGAAGATCACTTGCTCTCACACAAGACATGCTCTCTACCCTAAAGACAGTAAAGTTTTCTTCAGAAAGATGTAAATTTGGGATTCACAGTATGAATCTAAAACTAACTTTCTAAGATACACAAAAACAAAATAAGAGCAATTATAAATATAAATAAAATAAGTTGCAACGTATTTGGACTGGCTTTTAAGCCATGTGTCTTGAGATTTGCAGTGCAGAAATAACATTGCTCTGACATCACAAGTATGCACTTCTGTGCATTGAGAAAATCCCGCTGTTTATTTGGAACTTTTGAAGTCTAGTATCAATATAGCTTCTTAGTCCCCAGAGTGTCCTCAAGGTCTGAGAAGTGTATTTTTAACTTCCATGCTTACTGACATTCCATTCAGGCTGTTTGGCTGTTCTCGCCATCAGGGCTCCGTCAGCCATTGCTCTGATTTCGGCACCACGGTGCTTATTTGCTTTACCCTTTCCTAAAGGCCTGTGTGAAGAGGGGTGGCCTGCTCTGGCAATGAATTCACCCTCACAAGAACCGTGTTAACTTAGGAGCTGGAGCTCTTTGAGGCACATTTTCATCAGTGCCATCAGCACAAACCAAGGAAATGCTCAGTTAAGGCAGGGCTGCTGCTCAGGGTGGTTGTACCCACCATGTTTTACATCCCTCACTGCCAGCTCCCTGTAACACCCACAGGCTGCCACTGATCCCCTTCCCCTCACCTCCAGGATTCAGCCACGCTCAGGGCTCACCCTGAACACACTCACCACCACGGAGGCAGAGGAAAGGGCACAAGGGGAAAAGCCCATGGGGGGACAGCATGAAATTGTGTCTCAATGCCAGCTGAACGCTGGCACCCACGCATTGGATCCCCCAGCAGATGTGATCCCACAGAGCCCCGAGTGCACAAAGGCTGTTTGATTCCACTCTAAACAATTCTAGCTGTGCTCAAACAACAGACTCACTTAAAAGCTTCAAGAATTCGTTTTAAAAAACCCTTCACATCTGTGACATTTTTGCCGTATTTTTCAAATCATGCTACCAAAAAAGGAAACAAAAAATTAATCAAGGAGTTTGTTGGTAGGAAAAGCCAGTAATTTTTAGCCTGAATTCAGACTATTTTAGAAAGCTTGTTATAAAACAGGGTGATGCAGGAAGAGGACATAAGCCTCTTCATTCTTGATTTATACTAACATTGGATTTCCAATCCAATGTGTGATGAGGGAACTGCATGCTGTGTGTGTCTAAGAAAATATCACCACTTGTTTTAATAAGGCAAAGAAGATTCAGGACTTGCAGGGCCTGGCATTTTATGCCACCATCAGAACCAGAAATGCAGCCAGGAAACAGCAGTCCTCGAGATGGCTCCATACTGCTCAAGACAGAAGTAGGACCTGGTCTTGGGAGGGATGGCTAAATAAGGATAGACATGGTTTAGAGTTCAGCACTGTCCAAGTCATTGCACATTGTCCTTACAGAGCAAAATGGAAAGGAGAAAAGCAAGCTGGACACACCAACCTAGTTGGCAGGAGCACAGGAATTCTATTTTTTTAGCTGCCATAAAGACCTACTGAAACAAGAGCTTCCCAAATCTCTGCAGGTATGTCTGTGACTTTTCCATCATCAGTAGCCTGCTGCTTAGGGAAGCAGAGCATTAGGCTTTCTTTAAAGGAGCCTTAAAAGCCCCTCTGTTCACTTTCAACTATTCATCACAGTCATTTGAAGTTCTCTTTTGCACCCCTCCTTCTTCTTACTCACATCTGGTGCTGCATGTACTATGCTGCAACCATAAATAATGAAGAAATTATATGGAGATACTGGATGCTCTCTTGCAGTGTCTTAAAGGCCAACCTTCCAATAAAGTTCTTACATTTTCACTATGACAAATACATAAGAGAAGGGGTAGAGGGACAGTGTTCCCCCTTCTAGAATGCAGCTTTTAAATAGCATGTTATTAGCAGGGTCAGCAAACATATAGGTTGAAAAATAAATTGCATAGTTGAAAAAGATGATTTTCTCCCTCAGTGAGTACATTTGCATTGAGAACTCCAGATAGAATAGACAAGAATTAGCAAAAGCATTTCAGGAAGGGCTGATCTCTGTCAATAGTTGGGTCTCCTGGCAAAATCTGGCATTTGCACCTCTTACATGCCAGAGACTGAAGTGGGAGAAGACTGCTTTTAATTGTCTTTGCTGCAGATGTATGATATGATAGAATGTTGTCCCAACACACAACTTGTTAGGAGGTCACATGGATCACATCAGATATCTGCACATGGTGAGCATTTCTGTAGCTGTGTGACATTCTCTCCCTGTGAAAGCATATCCTATTCCATGACTGATTCATCTGATAATGGAAATGGAGGGAAAACTGCAACGTTTTGTCATTTTTCCATGAACAACTGAAATTTCCCTGTCAGCACTAGGCCTGTTACCTTCCGTTTCCATCTTCACCAGAAGCTCCTTGCTGCTGGTGTACAAGTTTCTCTGGAGAAGCCTTTTTAAGTGGAGACTTGAAAAAATGGGGTTTGATCAGTGATCATTAAATGGTTCTTTAAATGTAGGATAATGGATTATGGCATTTCCAGGCTAGGTGAACTGTGCCGAGTATGAGCACTTCAAGCTCTAGAACAGAGCTGTGAAAACTATGCTGACCTCCTTTCAAAACTCTCATTCCCACACACTTATGGTGAAAAAAATCTCCAGAGAAGAATACATTAGGGCCTACCTTCTCTGTAAAAGCTATTTTTTGGTTTATCACTGTAATACATTCATTCTGGGTGTTTTCTGAAGATGTCTTTGAGTTCCATTGTCTTGAGGAAAAGTACCACTGTAGTATTTATGTACTTGAGAGAACTGACCACAGAAACAAAGTTCCAGTTCTATGATCCACAATCTCATACAAACCAGGTCTTGCACAAAACTTTAAATAAATTAATCTCAAGAGCTTGTGGTCACCCCTAGGTGAAATAATGGGAAATCTTTTTAACTATCTTAGTGAACATTAGGCCCTTACCTTTCTTGACTGCTCATCCTAATTTTTCAGCCTTGCTTTACTAAATACTCATCATAAAAAATTAACTGCATCCACATATAGCAAGTTGCCAGTGCACATGGACAGCAAACGGAATACATGAAACCCCAGAAAAAGGCAGAAGCATTGTGAGGCAGTAAAGCATTTTGAGTGACTCATGGCAGCGAGGCACTCAGAGGTTAAACTGGACTGCAGTGAAAGAAATCCCTGCTGAAGGGTTCATTTATTTACACTCCCATTAGAGGAGCCTACAAAGACATACATCAACAGAAACAAACCATTTTAGTACATCCATTGAGCGAGCATCCATCAGTGAACACGATCTGTGCCAGCATGTCTTAAGAGTGACAAGGTATTATTATTGTAGTGCCAGAGGAGGAGGGGGGCAGGGGACAGAACAAAAGGGAGTGCTGATCCTTGCCTTAACAATGAGCCCCTATTCTCCTGCACTGCACCTGAGCTCTGAGGCTTCAAACCCAACAACCTTTCTCCACTGGCCACTAAGAGCTCCTCTGAGGTTTGCCTCACAACTCCCGTTCCCTTCGAAGGAGCCTTCCCCTCATGGCATCTCTGACTACTGCATTGCCTCTGCTAAACAAATGACATCACCTCGCTCATCAGCCACACACAGCTTTACTCCTTCCCACTGTTTGCCCTCACTGTTTATTTTTTTAAGCACCTAACCCTTTATTAATCCTCCAGACAGCACAAAGGATCCATTTGCCAGAGACAGTGATTAGAGCAGTGAGCAGTGAGGCTTCCTGGGAAACACCTGTTTCCCTCAAATAACCTGAGGGAAAAAACTCAGCAAGCAGGACAAACTGCTGGCAGAAATGGAGAGAAGTGGGAGCAAAGTCCTGGTGTGATGAGAGCTACCAGACTTCAAATGGTGGATGTCTTGCCTTCTTCAGTCACCAGTGCAGAAACACACTCAGAATCTACAATACCAAACTCATGTGCCTGTGACACTTGGTTGCTCCTGATCAACTGTGCTTCCCCTCTTCGAATCTTACAAGTGCAGAAATGTGTAAACTACTTAATGGAAATACTTTCTGTAGTTATTTCCTTTATTAGTTTTTTCCTTTGCCCAAAATTTATATTTAAAGAAACAACAGCATCTTAAAATTGGAAATATTTCAACCCGCTCCATTTCCAAAACATCATCAGTACCAAAACTTGACCTTACCATTGTTCCAGGTTTTGCAGGTTTTTCTTCCAACAGCACCAAACATCTGTCCCAATTTTGAAAAATGAGCATTTTAAGAGAGTATGAACAAGGATTTGAACTTTCATAATCATTTTGGTCAATCATATAAAAGTAATAGACTTTGGACACACAAACTCACATAGAAAGGGTCAGTAACTGGATGGCTGTTGGATTTAGCTCCTTTGAATACAAAGATAAGTGATATTATACAAAAAATACCGAGTGGTATAGCATGGATGAGTCATTCTCTGTTTTATGAAATGAGAGAAAATAAGGTACCAAACAGATTGTATAAGCACCAGAGGCAATAACTAAAGCTGGAAGAAGGCCAGGCTATGTTAGCAGCTGCCATTTGATCTCATTCAGGATCCCTGAACACCCAATGCCTGATGAAGTCAGTGGAAAGGCTCCTGCCCATCCCAAGAGGTGCTGTATTGAACCAACACTGGTGAACAATAGCACACAGAACAAGGTGCAGAGCTGGTGCCACAGCACTCAGTTCAGCATCACACTGGAAATCAGGCTGTCCTGACACTCCTCAGAACCACAGTCCAAGGTTGATCAGCATTTCCTCTTTCCAGGGGAATCTGTCTTCTTGAGTACTTTCAAGCCTCTGAAATTAATGGGATAATTCAAAGAACAATGCACCACAAAACCTGCATATTTATGGTAAATCTACCACAGTGATTTCTAATGTACTGTGATTCAAGAATTCTGAATAAAACATCAAGAATTCCAAGAGAGATTTTCAACTGATATAAATCAGCTGTTCCCCCTTTCAAAGGTATGGAGCTGCAGCAATTTGCAGCTAACAAAACCGCAGCTTACCATTTTCAAAATTAAAATAATTTTTGCAGTATTTACAGCTAAGAACAGACCCTTGCTTTTATTTTCTTCTTGTAAAATAATAGTTCATTTCTTGTAAAATAATAGGTCATTGCTGAGCCACAAAGTGCAGAGGTTTTTAACTTATCACCAGAATTAGGCATTGCAAGACACTATTCAAATTCCCATTGGTTTCTTATAAGCTGCACTGCTTCTACATTAGCAACTTCTTAAAGAAGGTCTCAGAGGAAATGAAGAATGTATTAGGTAAGAAAGCGTATACACAGGAATAATATAAACCACACGTTTTCTTCTCTTCTAAACCCTTTTGGAGCTGATGCTGTTAACATCACATACATGTGTGTGTAATATATATGTAGATACACAGTTTTATCTATCCACATGTATTGTTCTAGTAACAGTCACCCTTTCATGGGGCTCATCAGTCGCAGGTTTTACTCACCTGATGGGCAGTTTGCCATCGGGCTGTCCCATCTGTCAGCACATCTTATCTGCCTTTCTTCAGATCCAACTTATAAGTAAGGGAAGGTTGGATATCTGTCTCCTCCTAAGCACAATAAAATTAAAGCTGTAATTAGCAGCCTGCCCTGGACACCAGGTTACATTCCACGCCACATGGAGGGCCTGGACAGCAGTGGAGGGTCCCTTGGGACAATGTAGGAGCCCAAAGGAGAAGAAGCCTGTGATGTGTGCAAACAAATGAGAGCTGAGCTTGTCCTTCCTTCAGAAAGCTGAATTATAGACAGGAGATTGTGCTTGGATGGCACTGAGAACACAAGACACTCTGGGTGGAAGAAATTAGATTTCAGGAAAAAGAACTCATAGCAAGTATCTGACTATTGAGGCCTGTTTAAGTAAAGATTATCAATAGAAATAAATCAAACAAAATATCATTACCTTTTTGAAAGAGAAGAGTTCAATAATTCGGAAAAAAAAAAAAAAAAGCAGGAGATCATTAAAAATCCTTCAGATTTTGTCAGTTCAGTGCGTGGGCTGCACCCAGGTGCCCTATGGGGTGCGGTTGCTGGAGTCGGCTGTGGCCGGCGGGAGCAGCCCCTACCTCCCCTCAGAGCGTGGGAGAGCCCCCTCCTCTCCTCAGAGCTTCAGAGACCCCCTCCTTTCCTCACAGCTTCAGGGAGGAGCCCCCCGTCTCTCCTCACACTCTTCAGAGGGCTCCCTCCTCTTCTCACAGCCTCAGGGAGCCCCTTCTCCCCCACAGCCGGGCAGCCCCGTCCTCCCCTCACACCCCTGACCGTGCCTTCCTCCCCTCACAGCCTCAGGGAGCCCCCTCCTCTCCTCACAGCCTCAGGGAGGATCCCCCTACTCTCTTCACAACCTGGGCAGCCCCCTTCTGTCCTCACAGCCTCGGAGAGCCCCTTCTCTGCTCACAACTCGAGCAGCCCTTTCCTCTTCTCACAGCCTCGAACTCCCTCCTTTCCTCACAAGGAGACCGATGCCCAGACACCCAGAGCCGGCCAGGGAACAGCAGCGCTGCTGTTCCAAAACACTGAGAAATCCCCCAAACATGGGTCCTGAAGGTTTTGACACAGCAGGGCTGACAAGCCACCCCGTTCCCTGTTAGCAGTGACAACCTGCACCTTGCCGACCACCCTTCCCTCACAGACCCCAGCCGGGTGCTCTGCGGTGACTCCTAACACCCGGCAGCCCAGGAGCCACAACATCTTACACTTCTAGCCGACATTTGGGTTCAGTGATGCCACTTCCCAGCCAAAAGGGATCATCCATCTTAATTAACCAAACTCAAGTGAGCAGCTATGTCAAATGAATTAGCAACACGCACATAATCCCATCACATGTATTCTTGGAGTACCTGCACCTCGGCTGACAGATTTGTCATTAACACAAACGTACTTTAGCCCTGCTTATAATTGAAACCTTGCTTCTGGCCAGCCACGTGTCTAGGAGAGCCAGGAAAACTACTTTTTCCATGTTCACAAGCATCCCTGCCAGTCCTTGGTGTCACCACCTGATTAGATCTCTGGCACTGAGGGCTCTGCTTTGGCACGAAGGAGAGCATCGTCTCACCGCGCCTGCCTTGAAACGTGGACTTGAGGTTGAAGGCAGAAGAGGAAGAACAGCAGATGTTCCACGTACAAGACTGACTTTTCTGCAGATCAGCTGGTTTTCCCTTAGTAGAAAGGCACAATTACCTAATTAGATCAATCAAGAACACAAAGTACTTGAAGCCACTGTTCCTTCCAAACCTTGCACACATATTTGAACAGCAAATGTGAAATGAAAAACCAGACATGAGTCCCTGGTTCCACCAATCCCTCCTTGAGCTCCTGAGCTACACAGAAAATGTGCGAACATGACATGAGTTCACACCTTGGCCAAACCAGGGCAGACGCTTGGGAGGCAAAATAAATCCACCCCAGTACCCTTTTCAATACTTTTCTCTGAAACAGCTGTAGTGTTTTAATGTAAGCAAAATCATGTATTCTTCCCTGTGCTCAGCCTCTGAAACTGCCGAAGCATTTCTGCCGATCATTTCCAGGAGAGCCCAGCCTGCAGCAGCCCTCAGCATGGATGATTTCAGCCTTCACGGTAAAAGTTTAACAGCATTAGAAGCTGCCACAATGGAAATTGTTGGGCATCACTGGTTTCACTTATAATAATGAAACTTGGTTGAAAGCTAGGAGCATTTTGATGTAGTAGTTTTTACATAATAAAGACCATTTTTTGTGAAACCAAATTGTTTTACAGCTGAATGTTTTAAATTTCCAAGTTAATCTTGACTCATATGTTTTATTCTCACCATATCACTGTATTTCATTGTTTCAACTCATACATACGTTACATGAAAACAAATGTTAATACATACCATGTGTGCAGACTGTTACACCCCAGTGAGCCTACACTGTTACACTTTACGATATGATAGTAGAAAATCACTGCTATCAAACATCATATTTTCAGATTTCAGAATCAAAATGTTTTGACGCTTACAAAGTAAAATTTCTCAGAATATTCCCTACACAGCGAGTGCCCAACACACTCCAACATCATTGGGTGCCTGATCTCCCAGTGGGGTGTGCAGACTCATTTTGAAACTTCAATTTTGTTTTAATAGAGAAAGTTCTACTTTCCAACCAATTCTACCAAAACATGTAACACCTAAACAATAACTTTGAGACTCCAAAGTGCTTGAGTAGGTCAATGTCTGTGAAAATGGGGTGTCTGCTCAATGAGAAAAAATTGGCCTTTCTTCATCTAACATTCAAAATTCTGAGGTTTTTGTTTATTTTTCTTTAATACTGGACAGATCTGGCCAGAAAAAAAAGACTTATTTAGCAATGCTGCCATCAGGCAGTTTGCACCTGCATTCCTGTCATTCATGTGGATGTTTTGCAGAGCTTAAGTTATTGAAGCTTTGCAACCTATGTAACTTGTTCATATATAAAATCAGAGCAATCATAGCAGTAAACTGGAAAGATTTTAATGTTCTCTTGTTAAACACTAGCAGATTCCTCCCCATATATCTGTGGCCTTTTCCAAGGTTCTTATCACTGACTCTATCCCAGTCTCCATTATCTAAGAAATAAGATTCATAGAACACAAACCGTGACCACAAAACAGACCTGGAGCTTGTTATGAGACATGCAGGGTTCAACTGAAAATCAAACATCCTCAGAGGAATAGCCAGAAACCTGGTTTTGGGAAACATGTCTGGAGGTCATATTGGCATGGAGGGAGACTGCTGGAGCTGACTGAGAGTGCCTTGGGGCAGAAATTCTCCTGGCTTTATCTTGTCATTCAGTTCCAAAGAGTTCTTAGTTCTTTTCTACATTTACTTATTTAATATTTTACAGACGTCTCCCTTATGTGAATGTTCTCTGGACATCGTGTGCTGTTTATTTACAGCAGGTTATTCCATACACAGCTCCATGCAGTGCCTGCTGGTAACATTTACTGCTGCTGCCAACAATTCTCGAACCAAGCCACTATCTGCATATTCTCCTTTGGGCTACTAACAAGGTCCTCCAGTGCTCATTCTTCTGTTACTGCCACCCAGACAGTTCCTTTTAGACTTTAAAACAAAATTAATAATCTGGGAGAGAATAAAAGCCATGTGGGACTGTTGTGCTGCTGGCAAGTGTCATCCTAAATCCACTGCAGTCAGTGGAACGGATTTTGACATCCTGTAAATGGTCACAACAGTGCCAATGAAACCAAAGCTGTTCTCCAGGGTCCAACCTACCAACACTCTACTTCCCCGCTCAACATCCCTTTTTTATCTAATATCAAGGATTTGAGTTCATCAAATCCTCTGGGCTGGCAGCTTATTAACATGAGACTGCGGTCACCTTGGAATAAAATCCCATATGCGTTCGTACACACTTCCCTGGAGGTGCAGCTCCTCTCTCCTGCCTTTTAGCTGGACAGGAATTGTTTATTCTCAGCTGCATCTGCTCCAACAACAGAGACAGAGATCTGCAGCTCTCTTAGACACCTGTGTCAGATGATTTCTCCCTTCTAGGCCAATAGCTCAATACTCAGACCTCCATTTCCAACATGATTGCTACATATTCCCTTGTTTGTGTTTAAGGCTTTTCAGTGGGCAGACCTGTTGTCCATTTCTGCTGGAGAACAGTTTATATCAGCGACTCCCTATGTATTGGGGTGGCAGATGATGTCTTAACTTGTCATAAGCTGCTGTTCCAGAAGGCTTAATAAACTCGACTGAACAACAGCCTAAGAAAGGAAATAAGAGATTTAATAGGCTGGAATTTCTACCCCCTTCTACTTCCTAAGAAAGACAAAATAAAAACCAAACAATCAGTGGGCCAAACTGGAACGCACACAGAGCCCTCCCCATTAACTCTGTGTTACCTATAAACAAACATGGTTTCAATTTAGCTTCTTATTAATCTCGTGCATTTCTTTCAACTGCTATTTTAAAAATAGAAACTTCATGTTGAACATTTTCATAGCATTACGTTTCAAAGGCAACAAGCTGCTGTACTGATTTTTTTTTCCAAAAACTTTATTGCCAGATGTAAGTATGTGTGATTATTGATATTCTTTGTTTTCCCATAGGTTTCTCTTTTCCTTATTAAACAACATATCTGTAGTTAAGCAGCTCCATGAAAGTCTAGTGAGGTCCATGAGAAATCACTTGTCACCAGCATACCAGATCCATCTCATCTAACTTCAGGCACTTTGCTAAACTGCTTAAACTAGGAGTTTCCCTATCCTGTACTCCCTTTACATTCAGTGGAAATGACTGAAGATTTTAGGTACTTACATCCCATCTAAATTTCTGAATTGCTTTTGGGAAGTTACTAGTTTTTCTTCATTGATTACTGAGTGCTCCCAGGCCCACAGAGGAATTAGGTCTCCAACTTGAACAATTAGCTAAGAATCTAATGCAAACTGGGTTGAATCCAGACTCAAGGTCCTCAACATGAGCAGCAAACAGGCAGAAAACCTGCCAGGAGCACATTTTGGTTTGAGGCCATGTACATAATTTTAAATAATGCTAATATCTACTGCAGTTGCAGTAGACAGTCTCATCTGAGTGACTATTCCAATGGTCTTTGGGTGAGAACAGAAGCCACAGTCAACAGAAATACAACTGAAGTTTTGGTGGGTTTTGGTGCACATCAGGATGGTGTTCAGCTCTGCTCAGCCTTCTCGCTCCCTCACAGAGGAAACCTCAGGAAACCACGCCACAGAAGGCACTGCTTTCGTAAAGAACAGGATCAACTTCCTCATGAGCAGAGACAAGTCCGCTGAGAAAAATTGGTATTAGGTCAGGTGGGGGAATATGGGAAGGTAAGAACAGCAGTGAATTCCCATCCAACATTTTTGCAGTCTGGGGCAGTGGCAGAGGATAGTGCTGACCCTGGGGAACTAAAATCTTCACTTACAGCTGTTGGTTAACTGGGTGATCAGTGATCATACTGATCATACATTTTACTAGCAGTGGAAGAGATTCCTTCCCACCCACATCTGCTAGTTCCCATCTCTTCAAAGAAACTGCAGCCACAGAAACAGTGGATTCAGCATCCAGCACAGTTTCTTCCACCACCAGTAGCTCTGCTTCAAGGTTCTGGCCCTTCCCCCATCACCTCCAATAACTCATTCCCAACCACCCTGCCAGGCGTTTCCATTCCTTCCCTTGTGCTAAATGCCAAATCAGCTGTTTATGTAGCTGCGCTTTTAGGGAGCAGAAATTTCCAGTGGGGAGATGGGAGCAATAACCTTGGTTTCTATCAGTGTTTTCAAAGAGTTGCCAGGAGTCCTTACAAGGTAAAACAAATAATCCTAATCTCCAGCCCTTCAGTTTCCCTACACAACTGGGACAGGTAAAGGGAGCATGTTCTTTCTAGTGTATAGGAAAAATGCTCCTTATGGGACTGATCCAAAGCCTGTTGGAAATCAGTAAGTGGACTCCCACTGACTTCAGTGAGCCTTGGATCTGCTCTTTTGCAGCCAGCTGCAGAAACTGCTGGAGTCAAAGGAAAATATTCTCCAAAGGAATGGTGGCCCTGTTGCTGAGGTACTGGCATGGTTTCAAGAGACTTGGATTCAGTCTTCAGCTCTAGCATTCCTGATCCCATCCAAATCATTTCAGGTCTCCACACATCAGCTTCCCTTTTGTGGAATGAGGTATGCACCCTAACGAGCTCACGTGTGGAGAAATCCAGGGATGTCTGAAGCAGGAGACAAACACATGGAGACACCAGTGCCATATCAGCGGCTGGAACTCTTCCTCTGTGGGCCCAGTAAGTTCTGTCACCCCGATGACAGGGTATGAAGTGACTGTCCCAGCAGTATCCTCATGTACTCCCAGCTCTCTGAGGGCACCTGGAAGCTGTGCCCACTGTTGAGATAACCTCACCAAGCTGCCTGGAGTCCAGGACATGTGGCCAAGGCTCAACACAGACTGCCCAGGCCTTGGCACCACACACTGAGCTCCAACTTCCCATGTCCATATCCACAGCAATGGCAAGAACCTGCATGTAAAGACTGTTGGAGCAGCATTACAGGAGCTGCAGCCCACAGCAGACACAACTGTATGACTCTGATCCAGCCAAGCACACGAGCATTTATTTGAATTAAGTGTGTGAATAGACCTATCAAAGCCAAGGTAGCACACAGAGAATCACATTCCTGCACTGGAGGCTTGGGAGATGTAAGCTATGTTTTCATGGAGTTTCAAGGAAGCCTGACAGTCTTAACATTATTTACACACTTGTGCAGAATATCCTCCTACTAACAGGTGGGGCTTCTGGCAGCCAAAGGCAAACTATCTATTGTAATACTATTCTTCTGTTGTAGGAAACAAACTCTTCCAAGCAGAAGAAATTCTTCAGAAAATAACCCAAGCAAAGGCACAAATTAAGCCCCAGAAATTAAATACTGAAATAACTTTTACAACATAGAAAGATCAAACTGCAAACAAGCTGCAAAAGCCATTACTAATTTAACATTCCATTATTCCTTTTTTTCCAAAGTGTGATTCTTTTCTTCAAGCCAAGCATATTTTGCTGGGACCAAACCTTCACATTAGATTTCCTGTGCCTTGGACTTGATGAGATAAAGCAGTTTCTTAGGATCAACAAATCACTTCATTAAATAAGCCCATTCGTAAATATTCTCAACAGCAATTAATGTCCTGGAGTAAGGAACTCATTTGGGGCTGCATTCCACACTCAGGCAAGACCTCCCCTCTAACACCAGGACTGCAGGAGAGGGTCCTAACTTTGAAGGACAGGGAGAAGCCATCCTGGCTCTCACCATTCCCTCTACATCAGTTATTTTGGTTCCTCTAAGCAGGAAAAAGGAGCCAAAGGTTGGACAGAGATGCTTCCCCTCAGTTCTCAAGCCTTATGAAGAATGGACCATGCAGTGGTTTTCCAGCTGTCTCTCAACACTCTGGGGAACCAGGATAATTTACAGCATTTCTTCTCAACAGAATGAACAGAATTGCTGGTGTGACCCAGGACCTGGGGTGCCCGGATTTTTGCAGTACCAGCAGTTTATGACAAAGGTATTGTCACTCCTGGGAGGTGGAGGAGGTAGAAATTCTAGATTGAAAAATTGGAATGGAAAAGGGTTTTTTTCACACCCTCTCACCCCATGTAAGGCTCTGTCTGGAAGTGAAGCAGTGCATTGACTGGTAGGGTTTTAGTACTAAACCCCAGAGTCAGGGTGGTCCTTGAAGAACAAAGATATAAAACAGAAACTCAAGATGCAATAGAGAAGGTTACTTTGGGTTTTTCTCTGCAGATATTAAACAAATACATCCCATTAGGATGCATTATAATTCTCTGTGTTTTGACAAGAATACACAGGCACCATTTTGAAATTGTAACAATAAAACACAATGTGCAATATTCTTCAAAAAATCCCCAGCTTTAGTCCTACTCTTGTTGAAATGAGCATTCTCATCTTGTTTGAGTAACCTGATACTACAATGCACTAAAAAGCACAATATGCTAGAACAGAAAATGAACAATCAGGATGCAGCAATTTGTGTTGAGTCAGTGTCAACTTACCCACTGAACTACTTCCGAATGCTTTTTGGGGCTCTAACCTTATAAACAAATCTAGGAATAATCATAAAGGTGCAATTCCTTAAGGTGTTTCCACTTCCATTTTTGTGGGGAAAATCTTCTCCTTGCCATTCAGAAAGAGCTAAATAAATGTGAGTATAAGAGCTGATTATAAAAAGCCTACTGAACTGGAGTAACAATAATGCCTCAGTCTTGAAAACATAGAAAGTAAATGCAATTTTACATTAAAGATCTGAAAACAAACTCAAGGCTAATATTTTCAGGGGAAAAAAAAACTTTGATCTCTTTTTCTTTCCAGGGGGGAGCCAATATCAACATGAGTGATTTTGTACTATATTCAGGAGTCTTTATGTGGGCTAATAATGTTAAAGTTATTCCACTGCTTTTTCAAACTTTTCTGGAATCAGCTCCTTGGTGAAACAGGGCCCTATTGAAGACTCTTGAATTTGCATAGCATGTGCAAGACATTTAGATTTATATTCCATGTTAGGCTTGTGTGTTTAGAGTTTACTCAGGCATATGCAATTCATTGGCTGTATTGTTATCTTCACAATGAACAAGCACAGTCACTTCATCTGCAAGAAATACAGCTTTAAATGGAGAAAATTAAATTTCCATGAGAAAAAGTGTTCCATGAAAATTTCCATCAATAAAGGCTTAACTCAAATGTACTAATGTCGAAGTACTTTGATTTGAGCCTACCTGGGCACTGTGTGACTTACATAGCAAAACTATAAAATCATTTGGAAATTATTATATTGGAAGTGCTGCTGTAATGACAATTAGTCACATTACAGTTCTCTCTAAAAGCCTTTGGTGTTCATGATCCTGTTGTGTTCAGTGATGAATTTGTCCACAGAAACCGGCAGATTCTGCCTTGAAGAAATGTTGATGCTGAATACAAAAAGCCATTTACAGAAATACAGAGTTGGTGTTTGCTTTGATATTTGTGAGACACCATAGCTCATGTCACATTTGTTGTCACCACCAGAGTGTGCTGGGTTGGTCTCCAAAGTGACCAACATTGGTGTTACCTTGTGTGGCTTCCAGTACTAAGTAGGAATTCTGGGACAGGGCAGCACAAGCAGGTGACAGAAGGGTGATGGGTGACAGTGAGAGGCAGAGGGAATGTAGCTCTGTCACCATGTAGGTCACAGGGATGCACAGCAGGGAAAAGATCCAGGAGAGCTAAGAACAACTTTGACTCCAGAAAAGCAGCACCCACAGTGAATCAATTTGGGCAAAAAAGGAGAAGAAGTTGAGTCACTAGAAAAGCTGGCCAAGGGGGGCTGTGAGAACAAAGAAATCCATCAGAGATGGAGGTTTGAAAAGTTGGAATTGGTTTTATATGCAGATAGCAGGCAACTAGATCTACCTCTCAGCTGATCTACTTCTTGTATTCCCAGTTTCCTTCCCAAACCCCTGATCATGCCCCATTACATTGGATGAAGATCTGCCAACAGGATCAGCCCAACACATGTGCTTTCTGCAGGGTAAGAGAAAGGAATTCATGGATCATAAAGAACTGACTACTGTGTGCTTTTCAGTTCTTTCATTAAGAACTTAGTATTTGTTTTCTAACTCTTTCATTAAAGCATAAAACTTTCCTTCAGGCCATTGGTCTTTTCTCCTCAAAGAGGTGGCTAATCTGGCTGTGGAGCTGATGGTCCAGAGGAGAATAAAATGCATCTCTTCAGGAGATATGAGAGATGTGCATTGCAGCAAGCTTTGAAAGTGCTTCTCTCTTTACTGAGGAACTATATGCACCAAATCAGGCTAGAAAACTGGATCAAAATGGGCATCTATAGATATATATTTTATACAGATATATATATAATATCTGAATTTCAAACAAGGTCTATGCAATAGTTCTGAACTACTGCCACTTTGGATCCAAGTGAAACTTGGTCAGAAGGAGCAATCACAGATTTTATTACCATAAGCATTTCACATGTTCAGCTCCCAGGGAGAAATTGGGCAGCATCCTTGCCTTCAAACCCACAGTGTCTTATCATTTATATAAATAACAGTTTAAAGACCATGGAGGGCTCCCTGCTCCTTTATTTCCTGCAAAATAACTCCAGGTCTGTTATTTGCACATCAGTCACCTGCACCAAGCTGAACAGTTCTTCTGAGAGCACAAGACTTGGTGATTATTTCTAGCTATCCAAAATCACCCACCACATTTGAGGGAAGAAGCTGCCCCAACATTATCTGCACGTGACATCTCTGTGCAGGTTACAAAAATTAAAACTTAAATCCAACAGTTATACCACAATAAGCCAAAATGTCTGGTTTGCCTTGGCTTAGAGACAGAGATCAACAGTAATGTGTAATTATGGATACCTAATAAAGAATATACAAAATATCAACATCACTCCCACATCACAAAATGGTGACTGTCTCAGCTATGACTAACAGCTTACTGTAAATCATGTCTTTGAAGTATCCTTATGGTCTTTGAATAGAATGCAGATGACAATCCTAAAATACATTCTATTTTCCTCCAGATCACTAATGAAGAAATCATACTCATCTAGACACCCTGGCATATGGCTCACTGCTATTGATCCAAAGGGAGATGCTATCATGCAAAAATTCTATTTTTCCACTAGACTTGTTATTTTTTTGTGAACTCTGCTGCCCTAAACTTCCACAAATACAGCTTCAGTAACTATAGCAAAAAAAGTTCAAAGATTTTTTGCAGAAAGAGATGGATTGGGAGTGAGGAGAGGAAAAGAACTGAGAACAGCAAAGAAAAATCATACAGTGGGACTTGGAAGGATGAGAGATATTGGAAGAAAATAACTAGAAAAACTACAAGAAGTGCATCTAAAATAAAATAACCAGGAACACAGGGAGCTAGTTGATAGATATCACCTCTGTTGGGGAGAGTCCTGAGGAGGCCACCAAGATGATTAGTGGGATGGAGCACCTCTCCTATCAGGAAAGGCTGAGAGAATTGGGATTGTTCTGCCTGGACAAGAAAAGGCTGTGGGTCACCTATTTGTGGCCTTCAGTTCCTGAAGGGAGCCTACAGGAAAGATGGAGAAGGATTTTTTACAAGGACCTGAAGTGACAGAACAAGGGGAAATGGCTTCAGACTGAAAGGGGCTAGGGTTAGAATGGATATTAGGAAGAAATTCTTGGCTGTGAGGGTGGTGAGGCACTAGCACACATTGCCCAGAGAAGCCATGGCTCCCCCATCCCTGAAAGTGTTCAAGGCCAGGCTGGATGGGGCTCTGAGCAAGGTGGGATAGTGGAAGTTGTCCCTGCCCATGGCAATGGAGCTGGAATTAGATGATCTTTAATGTCCCTTCCAAACCAAACCATTTTGTGATTCTGTGACAGGAAATTACAGCAAAATCCTATCCGTATAGAATCAGTGTGAATTTTCCACTCAGTTCATTTGGATTGGGATTCCTGCTTTTGAAAGCAACAATTCCAAAGTAAACTTAATGTTAATGAGAAGTAAATAAGAACACACATCAAGGCAACCTGAGCTGCTGATGAACTGAAAGTCATGACCACAAAGGGTGGGTTCATTTCTGAAGTCCCAAAAGCAGCGTTGCTTGGAGCCCTTACAGCAGGAACATGTCTGGGACAAAGCTGCTGGTGGTGTTTGGGTTCTCAGTGAAGACAACCTGAGATGGTTTCAAATAGGTGCAACACAAGCCTTAAACACCCCATGTAGCACAAGGCAGTGCTGCAAAAGTTTTGTGTGCAGCACCCAGCCAGTCCAGCCCCGTGCTGTGAGATTCAGGGACAGATGATAGCTGGTAACATTAGTTTATATCTATACAAGTAAATGAAGTGTGCCTGGGAACATTCCTGGGCACGGAGGCCAGCTGGCAAGGAACGGTGGGAGTTTCCGCCAGTAAACACCCTTACCCTTCAAAACAGGGAGGCTGGATGCAAACAGCCCCTGGGGACAGCCCTGGGAACACGGCTGCTGCCAGACCTTGCTCCAGAACAACCCAGGGCAGTGCTGGGCAGTGCAGCCAAAACCTCACCAGGGACTGTTCCAGCAGCTCAGCAGCACCAGCAGTCATGCTCCTGGTGCAGGAAACCCCTGCACACTCTTTCATCTGTTAGCAGAGGAACAGCAACTCC